>JAGFBZ010002074.1:197500-207982 GCA_018398805.1 Hirundichthys speculiger
GAGCTTGATCTTTCAGCTTCGGTCCGTGCACCACCGTCTCCTTCCCTTACAACACTCCCTTGAATCCAGAGACCCGGGAAGGAGCGAGATCCTCTGCAGAAGCTCAAACCCGGGCCGGTTTCCTGCGACGGCTGCAGCAGCAGCAGCAGCCCTCTCCGCCAGCCCCCTCGGCTCCGGCGCTCACACATGGACCACCTGGGTGATCTGTTTACGTAAAAGCCATCCCAGCTTCTGGCCCGGGCGCGTTTTCGAGCTATTCGTGCCTCTTTTGTTTAAAGAAAGCTAATTTAGAAAGCGTACTGCACAAGCAGCACGCAGATTGGAAGTAGAGCCACTCGTGCAAAAAGGCCTTCAATCTGGACGCGAGGCAGCTCGGCCGTGCAGCTCAACCGCCGAGACTTCTGGGGCTTATTTCAGCATTAAGAGGTCCAACATGGCTCCTTTAGTGGATTAGTTACTGGGAAATGTTCTTAAATCTCTATAAATCATTGTAAAATGAGCCTGTGTGCCGAGAGGAACGTTATGTAAACGTTCTTTTTTTTTTTTTTTTTTTTTAATTGACGTAGGAGGGGGCGGGTATTACGCACAAGCGTTCCGTGCGAGGCCGGAGCGTTTCCAGGGGTTAATTTGAAGGGAGCAGCTCGCGCTGTTATCGCCGCTCTGCAGGGCCACTTTGTTTTCCTCCCGCTGTGAAAAACCCAAACACGGTCTATAGTAACAGTGATACAATCTACCTGAGCACACGGGGCCCACCTGCGGGCCTCTGACACAGCGAGAGAGATGTTTTACCTCGTCTGCACGAACGGGAGGAGGAGGAGGAGGGGGGGGGGGGGGCGGAACGAAGGGTTTTTACTAACACGCACGACGCTGTTGGGCAGGTGGGCAGGTCGAGCCTGCAGACTCGTTGACTTTTCATCAGCTTTTTTTTTTTTTTTTTTTTTCTTTCTTTGCCTTTAACGGCCACACTGTAATTAATCAGATGTCTGGGTTGGATAGGCACGCAAGGGCTGGGTTCAAGACCTTTTGTTTGGATAGGTGCCTGGTCAGGTGTGTTCCTCCTGTTTTCTCACAGCGAAAGTTCAATTAGAGTGGAGCAGAGCGGCAGCAACACATCTCCTGACATGAGCGATTCACTGCAGCAATTATGGTTTTCTTATTTTCTTTTTTTTTTTTTTTTTTTTTGGGAGCATAATCGGAGATAATTGGACTTGGGCATAGCAGAGGTGTTAACAGCGCCAGATTCTATTTATACTCTTTTATAACCCCTGCGTGAACTCTTATTTTTATCTTCACAGCCCTGAAACTGTAGCCAACCGTGAAAGGTTGTGGCAGAAGCTCAAAGTCTTCCACGGAAACTGCTGATCTCACAAAGCTTCGTGCATAAAACCTCGCTCCTGTTTTAACAGAAATACGAGACAAGTCTCAACAGTCTGATCAATCATTTTATATCATGCGTATTTTTAAGACACTGCTTTCCTACCGCTTCATCGAGACCTCGTATCCGAGCTTTTAAAGGCTGTTTTTATTATTATTATTATTTAGCTGTGAGATGCTAGCTTTTATCTTCCACTCAACTGGAACTTTGTTAACTTTCAGTTTTACTCAAAACAAAGTCCTGACGTCATCAAAACAAGCGTTTACGAAGTCGTCCGCCGTATTAACGGGGACTCCCATCCGTTAGCTGTACCCGCTACTTCCCATCCAGGACGGCAGGACCGCCGCGCGTCCCACTCAAGGAGACATGCCACGAAGAAAATAAATAAAAATTAGGGCTGGGCAAGTTAACGCGTTATTATCGCGACATTAACGTCGACATTTATTTTATCGCGCGTTAACGCATGTTGCTCGCATGCTTTTGTTTTGAAAAGTTTGTTACTGGCTGCTGCGGAACCGGAAAACAGTAAACATGCGGAAAAGCTAAAACAGACATGGAGAACGGTAAAAATCCGTGAACTTTACAGTTCAGGTAGCAACTCAGGTAGACAATATTAACAATTCTGTCTGAAAAAAAAAATCTGGACTGCAACAAAACATTCAGGACTAGAGGCTATGTTCTGACATTAATGTGAGGGGTCAACAAATAAGGTGACACTTGTCATATTAAGTTAAGATGACGGTAGTATAGCACCTAACTGGTTTGGTTTGTTTGTTACTTATTAATGTTTTTTAAATCATGTCGTTAACATTTTACAGTAATTAAAAACATATTTTAAAAGATCGAGGATTTTTTAGTGGCCTCTCACGGCCCACCTGCAGTACCGCGAGGGCCCACCAGGGGGCCGCGGCCCACACTTTGGGAATCACTAGTCCTGCTGTTCTCTAACTGGTTACTGCAGTGCGGCTCCATCTAGTGGCACAGATGTGTAATGACAACAGAAAGTCTGGTCCTCGATTATAAAACAAATTCAGTTCTGTGGCCCGTTTTTTAATTTCGTATTTTTGATCCAAGTCTAAAATTGAAATATAAAAAAAAAAAAAAACAGGCATTAAAAAAAAAAAAATTTTTTGTGTTAGATTAAAAAACGAAAAACGTTACTTTTTATTTTTTTGATTGCCAATTGAAAATGGAAAGAATGATTGATACACGGATTGATAGAGTTACAGAACTTTAACGTGGACAACACAACACACCTGATTCAGATGAATGGATCTCCATCAGCTGGTCATCAAAGAGCGTCAACGATCCTTTCATGAACCAGGTGCGCTGAAGGTGGGAAACGTCTCAGGCTTGGGGGACAACGCCCCTCCAGGACGGTCTCGGTCTTCCAGGATGTCCGCTGTGAGCTCGTTTCACCGGTGTGGATGTTCAGCTCTCGCAGGAAGACGACCAGGATGACGGTCCAAAGCTCCTCTGCCCGGTTTTTACAGACGGCAGAGACACGGGGACGGAAAGGACTTTTGTCCTGCTTTAAGTCCTCAGTCTCATTCTCCCGCCTGTTTGGACAGACAGGATCTGTCAGTGGCGTTGCTCATTTTCAACGTTCCTTCACTCGCACGCTTGTTGACACGACTGACAGCGATGTTGATGTCTTACTCATGGTGAGATACTGTTATCGTTGTGGGTAATGACGAAATGCATTGTGGGAGATGTAGTTTATTCTCTTTAAAGTGGCGTAAACTTATTTTAAGTCTTAAAATATTGGTTTAAAATTTAAGCCAGTAATGCACAAGCTCTCGAGGGCCACATTTGGCCCGCGGGCCTTGTGTTTGACACGTGTGGTTTAGGAGCTTGTTCTCCACTATTTTTTTTTTTTTTTTGAGAAAATAAAACACACAACAAGGTCGACAGAAAAGTGATACGAGTGTGAAAAGCATCCCAGTCATCATAAAGTTGCACCGAGTTTAATACGATAATTTCAAAAAAAAAAAGAGAGAGATTTAATTATATCTCAGGACTGTTACAGATTGCTGCTAGACCAGTTGGAGGAGTTGACTGTTTACTTTGGCGTTTTTGTGGCAGATGTTTATAGAAAAGTCTTAATATGTAAAAAAAAAAAAAAAAAAAAGACTGCAGGAAATCCCAGAATCTAAACTTTTCCTTTTGCCCTTTAATTTCCAGTTAGTGAGCGCTGCGAGACGTGTCAACAACGAAAACACACACACGCACACACACACACACACACTTCTCTTTCCTGTTATCTAATTTGTTTTCCACCCAACGGGCCCCGCGTCCTTCTGTTTGCTGCGACGGATCAATGCAGCACCGGAGGCGAGGACGCATTACGGCGCCTCGGCCAGCTGGAGGACGCTGGGCCATTTGTGTCGGACTTCCGATCCTTAATGATATTCATATGGGGAATTATCAGCGGATCAATATCTAATTGCGCGTACCACAAACAGTCACATCTGCACCGGAGCGCCGGCGTCTAATCGCTGAAGCAAAACCAGTCTTACCGGCTGAGGAAAAGCAAACTTCAGCTCCGCGTTTTACGGTTTACGAAGAAGTTCATCTGGAGTTGAAAGAACTGAGCTGTCGCCACCAGGGTTATAATAGCTTTGGATTTTCCGTTAGTTTTAATTGGTTTTTTAGAGCAGTTTTGCTAGATTTTATTCATTTTTGTTTTGAAATGCTTAGTTTTAGTTTAGTTTTTATTAGTTTCAGTGTTAGTTTTACTTTTATTTTGTAAATTAGGGTTGTAATTGTGGTTGGACTGAAGCTTTTTGACTTTTTGAAGGCTATCGAATCACATAGTCGTGTTTACATTCTGGTCTCAATAAACATATTTATCAATGCGTCTTCCCTCTTGTGGTGTTCCTGCGTATTTACTGACCAGCAGCTATCTGGTCTCCATGGAAACAGTCCATTATAGGTGCAGTTTTCTCCCGTTCCTTCCCAACGCTGACTGGCCTGCAGCTGTAGCTTCTCTTTCCAGGGGGCTAGCTTAGGCTAGCTTATCCAGGGCTAGTCTTGGTTAGCCTTCTCTTTCCAGGGGGCTAGCTTTAGGCTAGCTTTTATCCAGCTAGTCTTGGTTAGCCTTCTTGTACGAGCTTTTCAAATGGACTTTCAGATTCGTGGGTTTTTTTCTCCTTCAGAAGTATTCCACACATTGTATCACCTGCTTCTACAACAAGACACTTATTTTTATCGTTAACTCAGTCATAGTCAAAGAAATCCCAAATAGAACTGAGACGCTTTCTCCCAAAGTGATCATCACTGCTGATCACTTTTTTTTTTTTTTTTTTTGCGGTTGTTGTTGTACGGCGGAGCGAAGTTAATAGATTTCAACTGTTTATGAGGAAACCAATTACAGACATGAAAACGAAGATGTTCTTGACATAATTATAGTTGATTTTTAGGGATGTCCGATATTGGCTTTTTTGCCGATATCCGATATGCCGATATTGTCCAACTCTCAATTTCCGATACCGATATCTACCGATACCGATATATGCGGGCTATTTTTCCTCAAAACTAATTTTAGGTAACATCACATATCTCCTGTCGTGGAATTAACACATTGTCTGTGCAAAAAAAAAAAACAAAAAAAAAAAAAAACCGATACCGATATTTACCGATATTACATTTTTATGCCAATATCGGGCCCACCGATATTATCGGACATCCCTATTGATTTTAGTTTGTTTTATAAACACATAATACAGTTTCAGTTATGTTTTTTTTTAAAAACTCTCATTTTTTTTAAATTTCAGTTAACGAAAATATTTTTTCAATTCTAGTTTTCGTTATTTCGTTCGTTTTCGTCTCGATCAGATCCGCTGAAATCAGAACCGCTGACCCGACACGGAGTTAGTTTGTCTAATAGTTTCTTTTTTCTAACCGAATCAAATGAATTCCTAAATATAAAGAGGTGGTTCCGGTGCCTAAACCTAACCGGACGACGAGACGGCTGCACCCTTGAAACTCCTGATACGGACTTTTTCCACCTTTTAAAAACTGGTAACCACAAAAAAAAAAAAAAAAAAAAAAAAAAAAAAAAACACTTAAGCATTAATGTCATGAATGTTTTTTGGGCTCGTCTGTGGGATAGCTGCTCCGAACGAACGCTTTGTGAGATGTTCCACCTCTCAATCACAGAAATGAGGGGGGCGGCTCGGGTTCAGACGGTGCAGAAATAGTGCTGCAGGAGCCCCGCGGTAGGTTGACAGGCAGGCGAGGCATCTCGTGCAAACCACTATGCGTGAGTAGCATGTTTGGATCCTATTTCAAGTTTAGACAGAAAGGGGCTGAACGGCTGCCAGGTAAACAGAGCAGCGCAGGTACTGATTTGGCCCCGTGTTTATGCTTACACAAAAACAGCCTGCAGCGCTGCTGAATGGAGGTAGGTCCTATCAGCTGCGCCGATAAAGCGAGGTGTCTATTGCTGAGATCAATCATTGCTCCTTCTTTTCTTTTTTTTTTTAACCCCCTCCCACCCTTTCCAGATTCCCTGAACTCCCTCCAAGCCTTCCAGCTCGACATGAAGGGGGGGGGGGGACTCTAGCGTGTGAAGAGCTGAAATGGACGATAGCGGCAGATAGGGCGGGAGGCATCAGGCCCGCGTGGCCCGCATGGCTGAGGTTCACTGACAGACATGCCCCGACAGTAACGTTTTACGGGACGGTCCGCTTTGCTCTGGAAAAGGTGTGTTTGGAGCTTCTCCAGATCGCAGCTCCAGAACTCTGCAGTAGAGGTCTTCACGGGTCCACTTTCATGGACCCGAACCCCAATGGACCCGTGAAAATTCGACCCGACCCGAGCTATTATCATAAATCCGGGAGTCCGAACCCGAATGGACCCGGAACCGACCCGACCCGACCTGAGTCTTTAGTTTCCGACCACGAACTGAACCGAGTTACCCGAATAGAACCGAGACAATCCAGCCCATAGTTGCTCATGTTAAAGTTGTCTAGCGTTGAATAAAACTTGATTTTCTTACCTAAAGTTGTCTTTTTCTACCCGGTTCAGTTGCTACATAGGCTACGTGATGTAAACAACAATAAATCCACGTCGTTATTTTCTTTGTGGATACAGATGCTATTGGTAGCAACTGCTAATGCTAATAGCTACACCGGTCAGGACGTGTGATGTAAACAACAATAAATCCACGTCGTTACTTTCTTTGTGGATACAGATGCTATTGGTAGCAACTGCTAACGCTAATAGCCTACACTGGTCAGGACGTGTGATGTAAACAACAATAAATCCACGTCGTTATTTTCTTTGTGGATACAGATGCTATTGGTAGCAACTGCTAACGCTAATAGCCTACACCGGTCAGGACGTGTGATGTAAACAACAATAAATCCACGTCGTTATTTCCTTTGTGGATACAGATGCTATTGGTAGCAACTGCTAACGCTAATAGCCTACACCGGTCAGGACGTGTGATGTAAACAACAATAAATCCACGTCGTTATTTTCTTTGTGGATACAGATGCTATTGGTAGCAACTGCTAACGCTAATAGCCTACACCGGTCAGGACGTGTGATGTAAACAACAATAAATCCACGTCGTTATTTTCTTTGTGGATACAGATGCTATTGGTAGCAACTGCTAACGCTAATAGCCTACACCGGTCAGGACGTGTCGTGAATATGTTCTCTCATCCAGCGTTGTCATGTTGGCGATCCGTTGTGCTTGAACATACCGCTAATAACACGCTACGGCAACACGATTGTTTCATGACAAACACGCCTCGTTAATGAATAATTAATTAAACTGCCCCGAGTCCTGACATTGGCTGCCACCACCAATATCTTTATCTCTCTGGAGTAAACGCAGACCCAGCCTGTCAGAGAGCACCGACCAGACCAGAGACTAACTGTACCGATTCAGACCTGAACCCAGAATCATGTCTTTTGAATGGACCCGATTCGGGTCGGGTCGGAACCTCGGGTTTTGGGGTTGTTCCGAAGACCTCTAGTTCATGTTAAAAGTTGTCTAGCGTTGAATAAAAGTTGATTTTCTTCCCTAAAGTTGTCTTCTTCTACCGGTTCAGTTGCTACATAGGCTACGTGACGTAAACAACAATAAATCCACGTCGTTATTTCCTTTGTGGATACAGATGCTATTGGTAGCTACTGCTAACGCTAATAGCCTACACCGGTCAGGACGTGTGATGTAAACAACAATAAATCCACGTCGTTATTTTCTTTGTGGATACAGGTGCTATTGGTAGCAACTGCTAACGCTAGTAGCCTACACCGGTCAGGACGTGTGATGTAAACAACAATAAATCCACGTCGTTACTTTCTTTGTGGATACAGATGCTATTGGTAGCAACTGCTAACGCTAATAGCTACACCGGTCAGGACGTGTGATGTAAACAACAATAAAACCACGTCGTTATTTTCTTTGTGGATACAGATGCTATTGGTAGCTACTGCTAACGCTAATAGCCTACACCGGTCAGGACGTGTCGTGAACATGTTCTCTCATCCAGCGTTGTCATGTTGGTGATCCGTTGTGCTTTACAGCTGCCGGGCAAACCGCTAATAACACGCTAATAACACGCTACAGCAACACGGTTGTTTCATGACAAACACGCCACGTTAATGAATAATTAATTAAACTGCCCCGAGTCCTGACATTAGCTGCCACCGCTAATATCTTTACCTCTCTGGAGTAAACGACCAGACCCGAGACTAACTGTACCGATTCTGACCCGAATCCGGAGTCACGTCTTTTGAATGGACCCGAAACCCAATTCGGGTCGGGTCGCTGCCTCGGGTTTTTGGACTGTCGGGTTGTTCTGAAAACCTCTACGCTGCATATATTCAAATAGATCCGTCCATTGACTTGGAGGGTTAGCCACAGTTCTTTAGCTCTGGTGACACCTTTACCTGGACAGGTAGCGGTCTGACGGAGGGGGCGGGGTTAATGTGAGCTGGAGGGTCATTTGGGGGACAAAAGGATTATGGTACCAGTTATTTGCACTTTTTTGTGCTGTGATCACTGCTCGCATATTTTAAATAAATATTTGGCCGTTAAAAAGAAACAAAAAAAAACGCACTTCACGTATGAAGACAACGAGGCGCGAAGCCGCGGTGACATCACCGCCATCACATGTAATTTCAGTCCTGGCAGTGCCAGGCTGCTTTCACCTGTACTTCACCTCTTTACTTAATTACTTTAATTATACCTCTGCTGGGTTCGTTTATTTATGTATCTATTTTTTTTTCTCTCCCTCTCCTGGCAGGGTGTGAGCACCTCAGGTAAGAATGCAGGTGAACCAAAATAGCAACGAGAGACTTGCCAAAAGGATTTCAGGATACGCTGCTTGGTTTTTGTTTTTTTTTTTTAAATCAGATTTCGTTTATTAATCGCTGACGCTGAGGTTACAGAGATTTATGCTCGTTAAAACGCACTCATGAGTCACCTTCTGGGCCACCGTACCTGTTTATGTCCATATCAGGTGCCAGCGTCGAGCTTCTTCACGCTTTGTGCGCCGGTTTTCTGGGTAAGTTCTCACATCAAACAAACAAACAAACAAAAAAAAAAGAAGCAGCTTCATAAGAACTTTGTTGTCAGGTGTCTCTGATTATACACCGTCGTGAATGTAACATATTACGGGACAGAACAGAAACACAGCGAACATTTAGAGGACGTTCGGGGATAATTACAGTAATTACCCAGAACAAACCGGGTGGAATGCGCACGTCTTGCTCCTCCGTTTTTCTCCGAGGAACGTGAAGTTTTTCACACTTTCACCGCCCACACCTGCGCATCAAAAAGACCCCCCCCCCCCCCCCCTTTCCCAGTGCGTAAACTGGTGCCGACTGGAGGAACTGGAGCGTTTGAACTTCAGGTCGGCCAGGTAGACTCGCGCTCCTTTACCTACCTGCGCGTCTCAAGCGGAGCGTGTCCCCCCCGATCAGCAGCCAGATACCTGCTGCAGGGGAATCTGGGGAATCTCAGGTACGCAGCCGTTCCTACCTGTTCACACACACACACACATGCACACACACACACACGGCCCACGCTTTGTTTACACAAAGACATGGGGGCTGGACACCCTTCACTCAGAGAGAAGAAAGAAAAACAAGGATGAAAATACAGGTAAGAAGTCACCCAGACAGGCAGACGAGGGCTAGCGTGTAAGCGCAGACCGCCGCGGAAAGGTGGGGCTATTTTTGGAGCTCTGAAGGATTCACCCGTTGAATTTACATAACTGGCATTCCACTCATGTCAGCACTTAGAAAGGAGACACTTTAAAATCTCAACAGGTGAGCTAAAGCGTCAAGGTGCCAACTTTAGAAGAGCGTGATGCGTCTCTGATTAGCCCTAATGCGGAGGAGCGCCCGGTCCCCTGACCTATGACGTCATCACGGCCCAAAGGTAAAAGGTGATCATTGCTTCTCACATTGTGTGACGCTTCCAAAAAAAAAATCCAGGTAGAAGCGATAACGTGATACTTGTGCTGATACCTGTGGGGAAATAAGTCTTTTCCACCTCTTGATTTCAAATTGCCATGTGGAAGATAAAAACTGAGAACAGGTGTGCAGCCTTTCACACCAAATCTCTTTTACCGCAGGTGTGCGTGTGTAGTCGCCTTGGCAGGCTGACTGAAATCAAATACAGCCGGATCGCACTTTAGCAAAGGAAACAATGCAGCGCAGGCACACCTACCACCTACCTGCCACCAGCCGAGCCGTGTGGGACCGTCTCCGTGTCGCAGCGCTGCACGGCGGCTGCGATAATGAAAGGTGCGCAGGCTGCCGCTTCCCTCGGCTCTGGTGGAAGCTCACAGTGGTTGTCCTCCTGAATTTCAGCTGAAAAAAAAGGAAAAAACAATTTGGTTTTAACTCACATGCTGCTGCAGAGAATCTCCTGCAGGCAAGGAAACAGTTTACGGATTCAACGTTTGATTGAAGGATGTCTGGGCCTTTAGGGTTAAGGGTTATGGGTTTAGGGTTAGGGGTTAAGGGTAAGGGTTAAGGGTTTAGGGTTAGGATTAAAGGTAATGGTTAAGGGTTAGGGTTAAGGGTTAAGGGTTTAGGGTTAGGGTTAGGGTTAAGGGTTCGGTTTAGGGTTAAGGGTT
>JAGFBZ010002075.1:0-123165 GCA_018398805.1 Hirundichthys speculiger
GACCTGAATGTTTCAGACTGAATGGTCCAGACCTGATGACTCAGACTGAATGACCCCAGACCTGAATGTCTCAGACCTGAATGTTTTCAGACCTGAATGTTTCAGACATGTTTCAGACATGTTCCAGACCTGAATGTCTCAGACCTAAATGTTTCAGACCTGAATGTTTCAGAACTGAATGTTCCAGACCTGAATGTTCCAGAACTAAATGTTCCAGACCTGAATGTTCCAGACCTGAATGTTTCAGACCTGAATGTCTCTGACCTGAATGTCCCAGACCTGAATGTTCCAGACGTGACTTTTTCAGACCTGAATGTTCCAGAACTAAATGTTCCAGACCTGAATGTTCCAGACCTGAATGTACAGGACCTGAATGTTTTAGACCTGAATGTCTCAGACCTGAATGTTCTAGACCTGAATGTTCCAGACCTGAATGTCTAAAACCTGAATGTCTCAGACTGAATGTTTCAGACCTGAATGTCTCAGACCTGAATGTTTCAGACCTGAATGTTTCAGACCTGAATGTTTCAGACATGACAATGAATGTTTCAGACCTGAATGTTCCAGACCTGAATGTCTCAGACCTAAATGTTTCAGACCTGAATGTTTCAGAACCTGAATGTTCCAGACCTGAATGTTTCAGACCTGAATGTGCCAGTCCTGAATGTCTCAGACCTCAATGTTCCAGACCTGAATGTCTCAGACCTGAATGTTTCAGACCTGAATGTTCCAGACCTGAATGTCTCAGACCTGAATGTTCAAGATCTGAATATCTCAGACCTGAATGTTCCCAACTTGAATGTCTCAGACCTGAATGTTTCAGACCTGAATGTTTCAGACCTGAATGTTCCAGACCTGAATATTTCAGACCTGAAAGTCTCAGACCTGAATGTCTGACCTTAATGTTCCAGACCTGAATGTTACAGAACTAATTGTCTCAGACCTGAATGTCTCAGACCTGAATGTTTCAGACCTGAATGGTCCAGACCTGAATGACTCAGACCTGAATGACCCAGACCTGAATGTTTCAGACCTGAATGTTCCAAACCTGAATGTTTCAGACCTGAATATCTCAGACCTGAATGTTCCAGAACTAAATGTTCCAGACCTGAATGTTCCAGACCTGAATGTTACAGACCTGAATGTTTTAGACCTGAATGTCTCAGACCTGAATGTTCTAGACCTGAATGTTCCAGACCTGAATGTCTAAAACCTGAATGTCTCAGACCTGAATGTTTCAGACCTGAATGTCTCAGACCTGAATGTCTGAGACCTGAATGTTTCAGACCTGAATGTTTCAGACCTGAATGTTCCAGACCTGAATGTCTCAGACCTAAATGTTTCAGACCTGAATGTTTCAGAACTGAATGTTCCAGACCTAAATGTTTCAGACCTGAATGTGCCAGTCCTGAATGTCTCAGACCTGAATGTTCCAGACCTGAAAGTCTCAGACCTGAATGTCTCAGACCTGAATGTTCCAGACCTGAATGTTCCAGAACTAATTGTCTCAGACCTGAATGTCTCAGACTTGAATGTTTCAGACCTGAATGGTCCAGACCTGAATGACTCAGACCTGAATGACCCAGACCTGAATGTTTCAGACCTGAATGTTCCAAACCTGAATGTTTCAGACCTGAATGTCTAAAACCTGAATATCTCAGACCTGAATGGTCCAGAGCTGAATGTTCCAGAACTGAATCTCTCAGACCTGAATGTTTCAGACCTGAATGTTTCAGACCTGAATGTTCCAGACCTGAATGTCTCAGACCTAAATGTTTCAGACCTGAATGTTTCAGAACTGAATGTTCCAGACCTCAGTGTTCCAGACCTAAATGTTTCAGACCTGAATGATTCAGACCTGAATGTTTCAGACCTGAATGTCTCTGACCTGAATGTCCCAGACCTGAATGTTCCAGACCTGACTTTTTCAGACCTGAATGTTCCAGAACTAAATGTTCCAGACCTGAATGTTCCAGACCTGAATGTTTCAGACCTGAATGTCTCTGACCTGAATGTCCCAGACCTGAATGTTCCAGACGTGACTTTTTCAGACCTGAATGTTCCAGAACTAAATGTTCCAGACCTGAATGTTCCAGACCTGAATGTTACAGACCTGAATGTTTTAGACCTGAATGTCTCAGACCTGAATGTTCTAGACCTGAATGTTCCAGACCTGAATGTCTAAAACCTGAATGTCTCAGACCTGAATGTTTCAGACCTGAATGTCTCAGACCTGAATGTTTCAGACCTGAATGTTTCAGACCTGAATGTTTCAGACCTGAATGTTCCAGACCTGAATGTCTCAGACCTAAATGTTTCAGACCTGAATGTTTCAGAACTGAATGTTCCAGACCTAAATGTTTCAGACCTGAATGTGCCAGTCCTGAATGTCTCAGACCTCAATGTTCCAGACCTGAATGTCTCAGACCTGAATGTTTCAGACCTGAATGTTCCAGACCTGAATGTCTCAGACCTGAATGTTCCAGATCTGAATATCTCAGACCTGAATGTTCCAAACTTGAATGTCTCAGACCTGAATGTTTCAGACCTGAATGTTTCAGACCTGAATGTTCCAGACCTGAATATTTCAGACCTGAAAGTCTCAGACCTGAATGTCTGACCTTAATGTTCCAGACCTGAATGTTCCAGAACTAATTGTCTCAGACCTGAATGTCTCAGACCTGAATGTTTAAGACCTGAATGGTCCAGACCTGAATGACTCAGACCTGAATGACCCAGACCTGAATGTTTCAGACCTGAATGTTCCAAACCTGAATGTTTCAGACCTGAATATCTCAGACCTGAATGGTCCAGAGCTGAATGTTCCAGAACTGAATCTCTCAGACCTGAATGTTTCAGACCTGAATGGTCCAGACCTTATTGACTCAGACCTGAATCACCCAGACCTGAATGTCTCAGACCTGAATGTTTCAGACCTGAATGTTTCAGACCTGAATGTTCCAGACCTGAATGTCTCAGACCTAAATGTTTCAGACCTGAATGTCTCAGACCTGAATGTTCCAGACCTGAATGTCTCAGACCTGAATGTTTCAGACCTGAATGTTCCAGACCTGAATGTCTCACACCTGAATGTTCCAGATCTGAATATCTCAGACCTGAATGTTCCCAACTTGAATGTCTCAGACCTGAATGTTTCAGACCTGAATGTTTCAGACCTGAATGTTCCAGACCTGACTTTTTCAGACCTGAATGTTCCAGACCTGAATGTCTCAGACCTGAATGTTCCAGACCTGAATGTTACAGACCTGAATGTTCCAGACCTGAATGTCTCAGACCTGAATGTTTCAGACCTGAATGTTCCAGACCTGAATGTCTCACACCTGAATGTTCCAGATCTGAATATCTCAGACCTGAATGTTCCCAACTTGAATGTCTCAGACCTGAATGTTTCAGACCTGAATGTTTCAGACCTGAATGTTCCAGACCTGAATATTTCAGACCTGAAAGTCTCAGACCTGAATGTCTGACCTGAATGTTCCAGACCTGAATGTTCCAGAACTAATTGTCTCAGACCTGAATGTCTCAGACCTGAATGTTCCAGACCTGACTTTTTCAGACCTGAATGTTCCAGACCTGAATGTCTCAGACCTGAATGTTCCAGACCTGAATGTTACAGACCTGAATGTTTTAGACCTGAATGTCTCAGACCTGAATGTTCTAGACCTGAATGTTCCAGACCTGAATGTCTAATACCTGAATGTCTCAGACCTGAATGTTTCAGACCTGAATGTCTCAGACCTGAATGTCTGAGACCTGAATGTTTCAGACCTGAATGTTTCAGACCTGAATGTTCCAGACCTGAATGTCTCAGACCTAAATGTTTCAGACCTGAATGTTTCAGAACTGAATGTTCCAGACCTAAATGTTTCAGACCTGAATGTTACAGACCTGAATGTCTCAGACCTGAATGTTTCAGACCTGAATGTTCCAGACCTGAATGTCTCAGACCTGAATGTTCCAGATCTGAATATCTCAGACCTGAATGTTCCCAACTTGAATGTCTCAGACCTGAATGTTTCAGACCTAAATGTTTCAGACCTGAATGTTCCAGACCTGAATATTTCAGACCTGAAAGTCTCAGACCTGAATGTCTGACCTGAATGTTCCAGACCTGAATGTTCCAGAACTAATTGTCTCAGACCTGAATATCTCGGACCTGAATGTTTCAGACCTGAATTGTCCAGACCTGAATGACTCAGACCTGAATGACCCAGACCTGAATGTTTCAGACCTGAATGTTCCAAACCTGAATGTTTCAGACCTGAATGTCTCAGACCTGAATGGTCCAGAGCTGAATGTTCCAGAACTGAATCTCTCAGACCTGAATGTTTCAGACCTGAATGGTCCAGACCTGAATGTCTCAGACCTGAATGTTTTAGACCTGAATGTTTCAGACCTGAATGTTCCAGACCTGAATGTCTCAGACCTAAATGTTTCAGACCTGAATGTTTCAGAACTGAATGTTCCAGACCTCATTGTTCCAGACCTAAATGTTTCAGACCTGAATGATTCAGACCTGAATGTCTCAGACCTGAATGTTCCAGACCTGAATGTTCCAGACCTGAATGTCTAAAACCTGAATGTCTCAGACCTGAATGTTTCAGACCTGAATGTCTCAGACCTGAATGTCCCAGACCTGAATGTTCCAGACCTGAATTTTTCACACCTGAATGTTCCAGACCTGAATGTCTCAGACCTAAATGTCTAAAACCTGAATGTCTCAGACCTGAATGTCTCAGACCTGAACGTCTCAGACCTGAATGTTCTAGACCTGAATGTTTCAGACCTGAATGTTCCAGACCTGAATGTCTCAGACCTAAATGTTTCAGACCTGAATGTTTAAGAACTGAATGTTCCAGACCTGAATGTCTCAGACCTGAATGTTTCAGACCTGAATGTTCCAGACCTAAATGTCTCAGACCTGAATGTTTCAGACCTGAATGTCTCAGACCTGAATGTCCCAGACCTGAATGTTCCAGACCTGACTTTTTCAGACCTGAATGTTCCACACCTGAATGTCTCAGACCTGAATGTTCCAGACCTGAATGTTACAGACCTGAATGTTTTAGACCTAAATGTCTCAGACCTGAATGTTTTAGACCTGAATGTTCCAGACCTGAATGTCTAAAACCTGAATGTCTCAGACCTGAATGTCTCAGACCTGAATGTCTCAGACCTGAATGTCTGAGACCTGAATGTTTCAGACCTGAATGTTTCAGACCTGAATGTTCCAGACCTGAATGTCTCAGACCTAAATGTTTCAGACCTGAATATTTCAGAACTGACTGTTCCAGACCTAAATGTTTCAGACCTGAATGTGCCAGTCCTGAATTTCTCAGACCTGAATGTTCCAGACCTGAATGTCTCAGACCTGAATGTTTCAGACCTGAATGTTCCAGACCTGAATGTCTCAGACCTGAATGTTCCAGATCTGAATGTTCCAGACCTGAATGTCTCAGACCTAAATGTTTCAGACCTGAATATTTCAGAACTGAATGTTCCAGACCTAAATGTTTCAGACCTGAATGTGCCAGTCCTGAATGTCTCAGACCTGAATGTTCCAGACCTGAATGTCTCAGACCTGAATGTTCCAGATCTGAATGTTCCAGATCTGAATATCTCAGACCTGAATGTTCCCAACTTGAATGTCTCAGACCTGAATGTTTCAGACCTGAATGTTTCAGACCTGAATGTTCCAGACCTGAATATTTCAGACCTGAAAGTCTCAGACCTTAATGTCTGACCTGAATGTTCCAGACCTGAATGTTCCAGAACTAATTGTCTCAGACCTGAATGTCTCAGACCTGAATGTTTCAGACCTGAATGGTCCAGACCTGAATGACTCAGACCTGAATGACCCAGACCTGAATGTTTCAGACCTGAATGTTCCAAACCTGAATGTTTCAGAGCTGAATGTTCCAGAACTGAATCTCTCAGACCTGAATGTTTCAGACCTGAATGGTCCAGACCTGAATGACTCAGACCTGAATGGTCCAGACCTGAATGACTCAGACCTGAATGACCCAGAACTGAATGTCTCAGACCTGAATGTTTCAGACCTGAATGTTTCAGACCTGAATGTTCCAGACCTGAATGTCTCAGACCTAAATGTTTCAGACCTGAATGTTTCAGAACTGAATGTTCCAGACCTCAGTGTTCCAGACCTAAATGTTTCAGACCTGAATGATCCAAACCTGAATGTCTCAGACCTGAATGTTCCAGACCTGAATGTTCCAGACCTGAATGTCTAAAACCTGAATGTCTCAGACCTGAATGTTTCAGACCTGAATGTCTCAGACCTGAATGTCCCAGACCTGAATGTTCCAGACCTGAATTTTTCACACCTGAATGTTCCAGACCTGAATGTCTCAGACCTGAATGTCTAAAACCTGAATGTCTCAGACCTGAATGTCTCAGACCTGAATTTTTCAGACCTTAATGTTCCAGACCTGAATGTCTCAGACCTGAATGTTCCAGACCTGAATGTTTCAGATCTGAATGTCTCAGACCTGAATGTTCCAGACCTGAATGTCTCAGACCTGAATGTTTCAGACCTGAATGTTTCAGACCTGAATGTTCCAGACCTGAATATTTCAGGCCTGAAAGTCTCAGACCTGAATGTCTGACCTGAATGTTCCAGACCTGAATGTTCCAGAACTAATTGTCTCAGACCTGAATGTCTCAGACCTGAATGTTTCAGACCTGAATGGTCCAGACCTGAATGACTCAGACCTGAATGACCCAGACCTGAATGTTTCAGACCTGAATGTTTCAGACCTGAATATCTCAGACCTGAATGGTCCAGAGCTGAATGTTCCAGAACTGAATCTCTCAGACCTGAATGTTTCAGACCTGAATGGTCCAGACCTGAATGACTCAGACCTGAATGACCCAGACCTGAATGTCTCAGACCTGAATGTTTCAGACCTGAATGTTTCAGACCTGAATGTTCCAGACCTGAATGTCTCGGACCTAAATGTTTCAGACCTGAATGTTTCAGAACTGAATGTTGCAGACCTCAGTGTTCCAGACCTAAATGTTTCAGACCTGAATGATCCAGACCTGAATGTATCTGACCTGAATGTTCCAGACCTGAATGTTCCAGACCTGAATGTCTAAAACCTGAATGTCTCAGACCTGAATGTTTCAGACCTGAATGTCTCAGACCTGAATGTCTCAGACCTGAATGTCTAAAACCTGAATGTCTCAGACCTGAATGTTTCAGACCTGAATGTCTCAGACCTGAATGTTCCAGACCTGAATTTTTCACACTTGAATGTTCCAGACCTGAATGTCTCAGACCTGAATGTCTAAAACCTGAATGTCTCAGACCTGAATGTCTCAGACCTTAACGTCTCAGACCTGAATGTTCCAGACCTGAATGTTTTAGACCTGAATGTTTCAGACCTGAATGTTCCAGACCTGAATGTTTCAGACCTAAATGTTTCAGACCTGAATGTTTCAGAACTGAATGTTCCAGACCTTAATGTCTCAGACCTGAATGTTTCAGACCTGAATGTTCCAGACCTGAATGTCTCAGACCTGAATGTTCCAGACCTGAATTTTTCAGATCTGAATGTCTCAGACCTGAATGTTCCAGACCTGAATGTCTCAGACCTGAATGTTCCAGACCTGAATGTTTCAGATCTGAATGTCTCAGACCTGAATGTTCCAGACCTGAATGTTCCAGACCTGAATATTTCAGACCTGAATGTTCTAGACCTGAATTTTTCAGACCTTAATGTTCCAGACCTGAATGTCTCAGACCTGAATGTTCCAGACCTGAATGTTTCAGATCTGAATGTCTCAGACCTGAATGTTCCAGACCTGAATGTCTCAGACCTGAATGTTTCAGACCTGAATGTTTCAGACCTGAATGTTCCAGACCTGAATATTTCAGGCCTGAAAGTCTCAGACCTGAATGTCTGACCTGAATGTTCCAGACCTGAATGTTCCAGAACTAATTGTCTCAGACCTGAATGTCTCAGACCTGAATGTTTCAGACCTGAATGGTCCAGACCTGAATGACTCAGACCTGAATGACCCAGACCTGAATGTTTCAGACCTGAATGTTTCAGACCTGAATATCTCAGACCTGAATGGTCCAGAGCTGAATGTTCCAGAACTGAATCTCTCAGACCTGAATGTTTCAGACCTGAATGTTTCAGACCTGAATGGTCCAGACCTGAATGACTCAGACCTGAATGACCCAGACCTGAATGTCTCAGACCTGAATGTTTCAGACCTGAATGTTTCAGACCTGAATGTTCCAGACCTGAATGTCTCGGACCTAAATGTTTCAGACCTGAATGTTTCAGAACTGAATGTTGCAGACCTCAGTGTTCCAGACCTAAATGTTTCAGACCTGAATGATCCAGACCTGAATGTCTCTGACCTGAATGTTCCAGACCTGAATGTTCCAGACCTGAATGTCCCAGACCTGAATGTTCAGACCTGAATGTCTCAGACCTGAATGTCCAGACCTGAATGTCAGACCTGAATGTCCTGAATGTTTCAGACCTGAATGTTCAGACCTGAATGTCTCAGACCTGAATGTCTAAAACCTGAATGTCTCAGACCTGAATGTCTCAGACCTGAATGTTTCAGACCTGAATGTCTCAGACCTGAATGTTCCAGACCTGAATTTTTCACACTTGAATGTATCAGATCTGAATGTCTCAGACCTGAATGTCTAAAACCTGAATGTCTCAGACCTGAATGTCTCAGACCTTAACGTCTCAGACCTGAATGTTCCAGACCTGAATGTTTTAGACCTGAATGTTTCAGACCTGAATGTTCCAGACCTGAATGTTTCAGACCTAAATGTTTCAGACCTGAATGTTTCAGAACTGAATGTTCCAGACCTGAATGTCTCAGACCTGAATGTTTCAGACCTGAATGTTCCAGACCTGAATGTCTCAGACCTGAATGTTCCAGACCTGAATTTTTCAGATCTGAATGTCTCAGACCTGAATGTTCCAGACCTGAATGTCTCAGACCTGAATGTTCCAGACCTGAATGTTTCAGATCTGAATGTCTCAGACCTGAATGTTCCAGACCTGAATGTTCCAGACCTGAATATTTCAGACCTGAATGTTCTAGACCTGAATGTTCCAGACCTGAATGTTCCAGATCTGAATGTTTCAGACCTGAATGTCTCAGACCTGAATGTTTCAGACCTGAATGTTCCAGACCTGAATGTTTCAGACCGTAATGTCTCAGACCTGAATGTCTCAGACCTGAATGTTCCAGACCTGAATGCCGTTTCGTCCTGAAACACCTGAGGCTTCGATGGCTGACGGCCCTGAAACACATGCATGGAGACAGTTGTGCACGTGAGCCAGGGCCGTCGCAAGAGGGGGCGAAGGGGGCGGTTGCCCAGGGCCCCGTGCTGTGACGTACCTATGACGGGCCTCACACTTGACCAATGAGTTTTGTTTATCTAATAATTTCATGTGGTCATTAGAAGGCTAAGACATTAATGTCTTTAAAATAAAACGCTTCAATTTCATTTCAGTTGTTTTACAGGTTCTAAAGGTTGTTTTACACGAAATAAAGTATATATATATATTCTTTAATAAAGTATAGTTCCTTAAACGTTGCTTAATGACGTAGGTACGTAGGCGACGCATCGGTTCTCTTGCAGCAGGCGCCAACAGCAGACTGAGGAGGATAATGTCGGCAGCCAGCCGCAAGCGAGACTGCTGTCGAATATTTCAGTCAGGCGCTGAGAAACGAAAGAAACTGAAAAAGAGAGAGGAGTTCAACAAGACACTTCATGGGTCTCTGCAATGTGTAATGTGGAAAGTTTTACTGTAAGTTTATTTTAATGTTAAATAGTTTGACATAATTTATGCTCTTGTTATTGTATTTATGAATTTCTGATAATACACGGCTGATGGCCAAAGATGTATATTGAGTCTGTCTGCTAATTGTTGTTTCTTACTTTCCATTTATTATTATTATTATTATTATTATTATTATTATCTGATGTTGCTACTAACACTACAAACAGGTTGCAATTTGTCCTCGCCCCGACGGAGAGCTGCGAGGCTGTCTGCATGCGCACGTGAAAATAGGTTATCCTGAAAAGGGCCTCGCATCTCAAGTCTGCCCCGGGCCCCGCCCTCCCCTTGCGACGGCCCTGACGTGAGCAGTGTTGTAGATGAATCACCAGACTTTTAGTCCGAGTTGAGTCCAGGTCACCAAAGAAAACTGTTCAATCTAGCAGTCTTTATCCCGTCTAGATCTGGAAGACCAGCTGTCTCTCTGGAGTTACTGCTGGAGGAGAAACTGAAGAACTAAACCAACCACAGTTAACCACTCAGCAGCTTCTTCACCAGCTCCAGCTGGATCCAGGCTTCGGTTCTGGTTGGTGCTGAGGAGGATTTGGAGGCTGCTCAGCTGTTCCTTTATCACACCTGTCTAGGTAGACATGGTCCAGACGACTGATGGAGTTCAGACCAGCTTTAGGATGGAGCAGAAAGAGGACTGAAGTGACTCTGAACGTTTCCTGGTTGTTGGTCTGAGTGTTCCAGAAACTGCTGGTGTACTGGGATCTTCTCCACAACCATCTCCTGGGTTTCCAGAGGATGGTCCCAGAAAGAGAAGATATCCAACTGTTGATGTCAGAGGTCAGAGGAGGATTGACAGACTGGTTGGAGATGATAGAAGGACACCAGAAACTGAACGAAGGTCTGCAGAAGACCATCTCTGAACAATACTGGAACCTTGAAGCAGATGTTCTCCAGCAGCAGAAGACCACAGCAGGAGTCTCTGTTGTCAGCTGAAAACAGGAAACACATACTTACCAGAACTGGACCACAGAAGACTGGAAGAAATGGTTTAGTGACCTTTGACCTAGTGACCATTGAGCAACCATCTCCAACTCCCATTGGAGCAGTTTACATGGATTAGAATCAGCACCTCCTAGTCAGAGATGGTTGTCACTCAGAAGAGGGTGGAATTGGTTTCAAAGTGAAGAGGAGTGGTATTGATGACAGCTGTGATCAGCTCTGATCTTCTCCTGCTCTCCGTTCTCTCCTTCAGCCACGGGAACAAGGAAGTCTTCTCCTGTCTGGGGATCCAGCTGGCTGTGAACTTCTTCCTGAGCAGAGGCCACAGCGATGTCACCGTCTTTGTTCCATCCTGGAGGAAAGAGCAGCCCAGACCGGACGTTCCCATCACAGGTACGAGGACTTCCTGTGGGTTTCTGCAGCCTCCTGCAGGTCAAGGGACGTCACTGACCTCCTCCTGATCTGAAGGTGAAGTGAAGCTCCTCCTTTCTCCTGACAGTCAGAACTGGAGCATTTGATCTTAGATGAATGAGAGAAACATATGCCAGCTGTGGAGGCCATGACTCTGGAAGAACCTGAAAGAACATCTTCATTCTGAAACTAAACACAAACGTCAACACTTTAGTTTAAATCTTTGTTCAGCATCTTTAAATTCATTTCAACTTTATTTGTACAGCGTCTGTTTCAATGAGGGGCACGAACCCAAACACAGGGGAGACTGTCCAAAAAAAAGGCCTTTATTTATCCCCAAAACAGAAACAAACACCTGACATTGTAACAGACGATATACAAATGAAATTAAATTGAATTTGAATTGAATGTAGGCAGCAACACTGAGGTGGTCAGAGGATCAGACTGCAGGTCATTATATTAGATATCCCAGAAACACCTATATAGACAGGTGGAGGTCAACGCTGGGATGACGTCTATATAGACAGGTGGAGGCCAACGATGGGATGACGTCTATATAGACAGGTGGATGAAAACGCTGGGATGACGTCTATCTAGACAGGTGGAGGTCAACGCTGGGATGACATCTATATAGACAGGTGGAGGTCAACGCTGGGATGACGTCTATATAGACAGGTGGAGGTCAACGCTGGGATGACGTCTATATAGACGGGTGGAGGTCAACGCTGTGATGACGTCTATATAGACAGGTGGAGGCCAACGATGGGATGACGTCTATATAGACAGGTGGAGGTCAATGCTGGGATGATGTCTATATAGACGGGTGGAGGTCAACGCTGGGATGACGTCTATATAGACAGGTGGAGGTCAACGCTGGTATGACGTCTATATAGACAGGTGGAGGTCAACGCTGGGATGACGTCTATATAGACAGGTGGAGGTCAACGCTGGGATGACGTCTATCTAGACAGGTGGAGGTCAACGCTGGGATGACGTCTATATAGACAGGTGGAGGTCAACGCTGGGATGACGTCTATATAGACAGGTGGAGGTATACGCTGGGATGACGTCTATATAGACAGTTGGAGGTCAACGCTGGGATGACGTCTATATAGACGGATGGAGGTCAACGCTGGGATGACGTCTATATAGACGGGTGGAGGTCAACGCTGGGATGACGTCTATATAGACAGGTGGAGGTCAACGCTGGGATGACGTATATATAGACAGGTGGAGGTCAATGCTGGGTTGACTTCTATATAGACGGGTGGAGGTCAACGCTGGGATGACGTCTATATAGACGGGTGGAGGTCAACGCTGGGATGACGTCTATATAGACGGGTGGAGGTCAACGCTGGGATGACGTCTATATAGACGAGTGGAGGTCAACGCTGGGTTGACTTCTATATAGACGGGTGGAGGTCAACGCTGGGATGACGTTTATATAGACGGGTGGAGGTCAACGCTGGGATGACGTCTATATAGACAGGTGGAGGTCAACGCTGGGATGAAGTCTATCTAGACAGGTGGAGGTCAACGCTGGGATGACGTCTATATAGACAGGTGGAGGTATACGCTGGGATGACGTCTATATAGACAGTTGGAGGTCAACGCTGGGATGACGTCTATATAGACGGATGGAGGTCAACGCTGGGATGACGTCTATATAGACGGGTGGAGGTCAACGCTGGGATGACGTCATATAGACAGGTGGAGGTCAACGCTGGGATGACGTCTATATAGACAGGTGGAGGTCAACGCTGGGATGACGTCTATATAGACGGGTGGAGGTCAACGCTGGGATGACGTCTATATAGACGGGTGGAGGTCAACGCTGGGATGACGTCTATATAGACGGGTGGAGGTCAACGCTGGGATGACGTCTATATAGACAGGTGGAGGTCAACGCTGGGTTGACTTCTATATAGACGGGTGGAGGTCAACGCTGGGATGACGTCTATATAGACGGGTGGAGGTCAACGCTGGGATGACGTCTATATAGACAGGTGGAGGTCAACGCTGGGATGACGTCTATATAGACAGGTGGAGGTCAACGCTGGGATGACGTCTATATAGACAGGTGGAGGTCAACGCTGGGATGACGTCTATATAGACAGGTGGAGGTCAACGCTGGGATGACGTCTATCTAGACAGGTGGAGGTCAACGCTGGGATGACGTCTATATAGACGGGTGGAGGTCAACGCTGGGATGACGTCTATATAGACAGGTGGAGGTCAACGCTGGGATGACGTCTATATAGACAGGTGGAGGTCAACGCTGGGATGACGTCTATATAGACAGGTGGAGGTCAACGCTGGGATGACGTCTATATAGACAGGTGGAGGTCAACGCTGGGATGACGTCTATATAGACGGGTGGAGGTCAACGCTGGGATGACGTCTATATAGACAGGTGGAGGTCAACGCTGGGATGACGTCTATATAGACAGGTGGAGGTCAACGCTGGGATGACGTCTATAGACAGGTGGAGGTCAACGCTGGGGACGTCTATATAGACGGTGGAGGTCTGGGATGACGTCTATATAGACAGTGGAGGTCAACGCTGGGATGACGTCTATATAGACAGGTGGAGGTCAACGCTGGGATGACGTCTATATAGACAGGTGGAGGTCAACGCTGGGATGACGTCTATATAGACAGGTGGAGGTCAACGCTGGGATGACGTCTATATAGACAGGTGGAGGTCAACGCTGGGATGACGTCTATATAGACAGGTGGAGGTCAACGCTGGGATGACGTCTATATAGACAGGTGGAGGTCAACGCTGGGATGACGTCTATATAGACAGGTGGAGGTCAACGCTGGGATGACGTCTATATAGACAGGTGGAGGTCAACGCTGGGATGACGTCTATATAGACAGGTGGAGGTCAACGCTGGGATGACGTCTATATAGACAGGTGGAGGTCAACGCTGGGATGACGTCTATATAGACAGGTGGAGGTCAACGCTGGGATGACGTCTATATAGACAGGTGGAGGTATACGCTGGGATGACGTCTATATAGACAGTTGGAGGTCAACGCTGGGATGACATCTATATAGACAGGTGGAGGTCAACGCTGGGATGACGTCTATATAGACGGGTGGAGGTCAACGCTGGGATGACGTCTATATAGACAGGTGGAGGTGGAGGTCAACGCTGGGATGACGTCAATATAGACAGGTGGAGGTCAACGCTGGGATGACGTCTATATAGACAGGTGGAGGTATACGCTGGGATGACGTCTATATAGACAGTTGGAGGTCAACGCTGGGATGACATCTATATAGACAGGTGGAGGTCAACGCTGGGATGACGTCTATATAGACAGGTGGAGGTCAACGCTGGGATGACGTCTATATAGACAGGTGGAGGTATACGCTGGGATGACGTCTATATAGACAGTTGGAGGTCAACGCTGGGATGACATCTATATAGACAGGTGGAGGTCAACGCTGGTATGACGTCTATATAGACGGGTGGAGGTCAACGCTGGGATGACGTCTATATAGACAGGTGGAGGTCAACGCTGGGATGACGTCTATCTAGACAGGTGGAGGTCAACGCTGGGATGACGTCTATATAGACAGGTGGAGGTCAACGCTGGGATGACGTCTATATAGACGGGTGGAGGTCAATGCTGGGATGACGTCTATATAGACAGGTGGAGGTCAACGCTGGGATGACGTCTATATAGACGGGTGGAGGTCAACGCTGGGTTGACTTCTATATAGACGGGTGGAGGTCAACGCTGGGATGACGTCTATATAGACGGGTGGAGGTCAACGCTGGGATGACTTCTATATAGACGGGTGGAGGTCAACGCTGGGATGACGTCTATATAGACGGGTGGAGGTCAACGCTGGGTTGACGTCTATATAGACAGGTGGGTCAACGCTGGGATGGATGGTATCAAAGCAGCTCTGAGGTCCAGCAGAACCAGTCTGGACTCAGATGGACAGGTTCTTTATTCAGGATGTGTTCAGTTACTCAGCAGGTGAACTTTAACCCTCATTAAAGGTTAAAGCGTCGTCAGAGCTGTCTTTTGTTCCATTCACAGACCAGCACATCCTGCGAGAGCTGGAGAAGAAGAAGATCCTGGTCTTCACCCCGTCCCGCCGCGTCGCAGGCAAACGTGTCGTCTGTAACGACGACTGCTTCATCGTCAAGCACGCCTTTGAGTCTGACGGCGTCATCGTGTCCAACGACATGTACCGGGACCTGCAGGGGCGGAAGCCCGAATGGAGGCGCTTCATCGAGGAGAGGCTGCTCATGTTCTCCTTCGTCAATAACAAGTGACTCCACACACCACTTCACTTCCATCCATCACTCTAGATGTTTCTCCAGAGTCACTCTAGATGTTCCTCCAGAGTCACTCTAGATGTTTCTCCAGTCACTCTAGATGTTCTTCCAGAGTCACTCTAGATGTTTCTCCAGAGTCACTCTAGATGTTTCTCCATCCTTTAGAGCAGAGCTGAGTAGATAGATTACATTTATTCATTAGATCAGTTTCTATCAGACAGCTGCACCTCAATTTGCTGTAAAATTTATCATAGCTTTTTATTGTTGAAGGCTTCTGTTTTATAAACACCAAAAAAAATAAAATTAATAAAAATAAACTTTTTACTTTAATATTGCAGCTGTATGAAGTAAAATATCGACTTTCCTGAAATTGCAGCTTTTGACACAAAATTACATCTTTGCGTCCGAACGTCACAGATGTTTTTTGTAAAGTAGAACATTTTGTAATATTGCAACTTTGACGTTTAAAGCGATTTTTTGTAATGAAAAACTTCAGAAAATCACAACTTTTTGACATAAAATCAGGAGCTTTTGTTTTAAAATCACGATGCTTGTGAGGCAAATCTTAACTTTCTGATATAAAACGATATAAAATGCAAAATCATGATTTTTTTTTTACATCAAATCTCAATTTTATGTCATAAAAATCAGAGTTCTATCACAGGTATGACAGCAGAGTGAGCAGGGAGCAGAGGGAGAACAAACAGGTTGCTCATCCCAGCACACAGACACTAGAAGATTTCAGCTGCGTAATATAACTATGAACGCAGGCTGAGCTCAGGTTCTGCTCTGACGCAGGTTCATGCCTCCTGATGATCCTCTGGGCCGCAGCGGACCAACTCTGGAGAACTTCCTGAGAAAATTCCCCAAAACACGGAAAAAACAGACGTGTCCTTATGGTGAGAGAACTTCAGCAGATCGACACACCAGTATTTGTCTCAGTTGATGTTTCTGGAGGTCCTGTGGACAGGAAACGTCCTCCAGATGTTGGTAAGAACCCATGAAGGAATCAGACCGTCGGTGTCCATGAATGAAGCTATCAGGAAACAAGTACTAAACACATGAAGAAAAGGAGGTGCAGAAAAGCATGGAAAGCCAAGACAGCAACTGATGTCAGTCAGTAATTGTAAAAGCAATCCTGCCTCATGTTAGTTCAGATGAATATCAGCAGGTTCAGTCCCGACTGATGGTCTACAGGAAGGTCTCGTTACCAACGTCTCATGATTCCAGAAGCAAAGAGGTCTCTCAAGACATTCTGGTTCCAGAAGAGTTTCTAAATGCTCAACATCTGGACAAGCCAGTGAAATAGTCTGGTCAGATGATACCAAAGCTGGACTTTGATGCCAGAACAGAAACCATGTTTCTGGGTACCAGTGGCCTTAGTTCACAGTAAAGTTACGGCAGGAAACCAGATCAGGGTTGAGAAGATGGGCAGTGAGCGGTCACAGGTTGGGAGTCGAACCTGTGACCACTGCAGGACATGGACCACCTTCTTAAACCGCTGAGCTACGCTGCAGATACATCACGTTGGAGGACAACTGACTGGAATCCAGCTGCAGATCGTTGAAACTAAAGACCAGAGTCCATAGAGGAGGACCTCCAACCTCCACGATCTGCAGGCTGTTGAACCAGAATCACACCTGAGCAACACCTGAGAGCAGTTTCTCCTGCAGAAGGGGTCTGGAAGCGTCATCACTTCATGGGTTGTTACCAACATCTGGAGAGCGTTTCACGTCAACAGCACCTTCAGGAATATATTTGCTGATTGTTGCAGTAACTTTGGTTCTTCAGGTTCCTTCAGGGTCTATCAGACAGAAGATCAGAACTTCTCACGTGTCCCGTCGCTTTCTCCTTTCAGGGACGAAATGTACGTATGCGACCAAATGTAAGTTCCACCATCCTGAACGAGGCAAGCAGTCCAACCGTGTTGTGGCCGTCGAGCTGCGAGAGAGCGTGAAGCACCAGAACCCAGCCTCGGCCCGCTGCAGTCCCAGACCTGGACGCAGCCTGGAGGACATGGCCCAGAACCTGGCTCTGGGAGATCAGGCCGACAAAGGTGCGTCTCCGGTGAAGGCGAGTCACTGCTCCAGCAGGAAGGCCAGCCACCACTCAGAGCGCCCCCCGGTGGCCTGCAGCAGCTCTCAGGACCTGCTGGATTCGGGTTTGGGCTCTATAGACAGTCAGCCTCTGGAACCCGCCCGGAGCCTCTGTGATCAGCCGTGTGGAGCGTCATACGGGAGCTGTCACTGCATCCAGCAGCAGCGGCGCCCCCCAGAGGGCACGCCCTGCAGCTGCTGCTCATATGGCCCTCCCTTCTGGGGTTCCGTGCCGCCCTTCCAGCCCCACAGCACCGGCCCGGTGGGTGGCCTCTACGGCCCGGCCCGCTACCCCGGCTGCTTCACGTTCCCCGTGAGCAGACCTGCATACAGTCAGCCAGCAGACCTCCGGCCCGGCGGGATCCAGCACCAGTACTGGCCCCACCCATGTGGTGCTCACTCTCTGGTGGCCTGCGGCCCGCAGGGCGAGCGCTCCGGCTGGGAGGCTCCCCCGGGTGTGGATCCCAGCCAGGCAGAGAGGGGCGTTGTCCGGAAGAAGCTCCTCGCCATCTTCAGCGCCCAGCTGGTGGACACAGCCATGGACATGTTCCCTGAGGTGCTGGACCCAAAGGTGCTGGTGGCTGAGATCCTCATGCTGCAGAGTCAGAACCGCTCTCTGAAATGAGTCCGGTCCGGCCCCCACGGTCCAGCCCACCCACAGTCATGGTGATCTGTTGGTACAAGCAGCGACCTCGTTTAAAGCAGGAATGACGGTGGTTTGTTATGTCTTCATACCGAGACACAGACATAGACACCGTTTGAAAGGCCAATATTGAGAAACTGTTTTTGAGGTAATAGTGGCCTTTATACCCCTGAGAGAGAAACTGGAAATAAGAGAGAGAAACAGGGAAGAGGAGCTGGGAGTTGAACCTGGTACTCCTGCAGGACTGTAGTCTTTGGACATGGACCACCTGCCCCAACCACAAACCTACCAGGGCAGCCTGAACTCAGTTTTATAAAAGTTTACCTGATGAGGTACAAAAATTCCTCTGGACAGTTGTCATTGATGTGAAATGTGTCTATGGAGAACAAAACTGTTTTTTGTACCAGGCTGTAAGTGTGTTTACTTAACTGATGGAGCCAGACACTGGTGGTCAGTAGAGGAACTGCAGCTTCTAGTGGTCGGTAGAGGAACTGCAGCCTCTAGTGGTCGGTAGAGGAACTGCAGCCTCTAGTGGTCAGTAGAGGAACTGCAGCCTCTAGTGGTCGGTAGAGGAACTGCAGCCTCTAGTGATCAGTAGAGGAACTGCAGTCTCTAGTGGTCAGTAGAGGAACTGCAGCCTCTAGTGATCGGTAGAGGAACTGCAGCCTCTAGTGATCAGTAGAGGAACTGCAGCCTCTAGTGGTCAGTAGAGGAACTGCACCCTCTAGCGGTCGATAGAGGAACTGCACCCTCTAGTGGTCGGTAGAGGAACTGCAGCCTCTAGTGGTCATTAGAGGAACTGCAGCCTCTAGTGGTCAGTGGGGGAACTGAGGTGGGGGTGTTGGAACCTGAGACCAACGTGAGTTGGTGTGTTTCTGTATTGTGGTATCCACCGTGATTCAAAATGTCTCCATGAGCTTTGAAGATGCATTTGGCAGTTGATACAAATTGTATCTTTATTTTAATCTGTAAAAGAAAAAAGAACAAGTGGATTTTAATGGCACTTATCTGGATGAACCAGATGAGCCTTTAACTGGATTCACCTGTCGGTCAGATACTGTTTATTGATCGATTTTCAGTCGTTGACGTATCCATGGATGAAATTAATACTGAACCTTAAAAGTCTTTTTTGGGCCACATTGGCACCATTTTTAGAGTTTGACCAGGTCATGATGGCAGCAGCTGCTGGCCTCACCGGAGCCTCACAACTGCATTTATTCTGTCCAGTTACAGGAAAACTGACCCATAAGCTTAAATGTGATGAAATGAAATGAAAGTAAATGAATAAAGGCTGTTTTGTCTCTTTAAGTTGTCACTGTAAAATCCAAACTTGGGTCTGTTGTTGTAAACTCCTCTCAACAGGGAGTTTTCAGACTGATTTTTACTTTTTTTTTTTAAGTTCCTCATACCTTTGAGCTCATGTTCCGTGGAGAGATTAGCATGAGCCAAGAAGATGAATTAACTTGTTTTAGATTAGATTAGATTAAATTAGATCAGCCATTCCCAAACTTCAGAATACCAAGGCCAAATTTGAAATGTGAAAAATCTCCGCAGCCCACCAAAACCTTTAATCACAACTGTGATCAACATTCAGGACTAGAGGCTGTGTTCTGACATTAATGTGAGGGGTCAACAAATAAGGTGACACTTGTTATATTAAGTTAAAATGACGGTAGAATAACACTTAACTGGTTTGTTTTGTTACTTCCTAATGTTTTTAAATAATGTCATTAATATTTTACAGTAATTAAAACCATATTTAAAAAAGGTCGAAGATTTAAAACATTTGTTTAATTTTAATGACCTCTCACGGCCCACCTGCAGTACCGTGACGGCCCACCAGGGGGCCGTGGCCCACACTTTGGGAATCACTGGATTAGATGAATTTTATTCATCCCCCAAGGAGGGTGGAAAACACAAAAACGGAGCTGGTTAGAGTCACCAACGACCTCCTCATGGCCTCAGATGATGGATTAGTATCTGGACTAGTTCTGCTGGACCTCAGAGCTGCTTTGATACCATCCATCACAGCGTTAACTGCTCAGATTAGAGCAGGTTACTGAGATTAAAGGGACAGAACTGGTCTGGTTTAAATCACATCTATCTGACAGGTTCCAGTTCCCTCATGTTCATGACGTTTCTTCCTCACACACCAGGGTCTTGTATGGCGTCCCACAGGGTTCAGTGTTAGGACCCATCCTCTTCACTCTATACATGCTGAGTTATTTTAGATCAGGATTATGTGGTTTAAACAGCAGATGAATCAGCCTTTTATCACCTCTGTAATAGAGATCAGGAGCATCCTCTCCATGGGTGATACTGAAAAACTTGAAAGTAATTCTCTGTGTTTTTTTATCTGGTGCCATTGACAAGACTAGAAACAAAGGTCAGTTAAGGAGTTTAATATACAATCATGAATATAAAGATTCAATAAGCCATGCAGAATATTTGAATCGGCCGATTATGCATTGCCTTAACACCACAGAGAGATGCCAGGAAATGCATCCAGAATGTCAGATTGTCTCAGTTCTTGTAGGTAGTGTAGTGGCAATCTTTCCTTCTACCCCCAGTAGTCCGATTTTACCACCACTATTAAGCAGTCCCTTGGCAATAAGCTTGACCTTGAAGAATCTTCTGAGGCAGTAACTCTGTTCCAAAAAACTTTACTTACAACAAAAGCAAAAAACAAAGTTAGAAATTCTCCTTTTGGCTCGACTAGGCTCACGTCAAAAAACTGTCTTGCTCCTTAGGCTGCTTAACCTGATCTGAAAGTTACAAGGCTGTGAGGTCACCAGCAGCATCCTTAAAGGGGCAGTTCAACATTTTAGAAAGGGAAGCTAACAAACTATTATTAACAGTAGCAACCTTTGATATGGCTCGTACATTTCCAGCCCCTAATTGTTATGCTATATGCAAAACAATTACCACATATTATCCAACATGAGCTATATAATATCCACATACTATCCATGGTACTGTTACATATACATCACAATACACAAAGATGAAAGACTATATACATAAACTCTCATCCACTTTTTTAAAGTGTCTACACTGCATGTTTCAGCAGGCACAGTTTAGTTATAGGTCTGTCCAGTACGTTATTCTTAGTCTTCACGCTGACTCACTGTACCACTGGAGTCTGGTGATGTCTTTATTACTCGACCCATATTCCAGGAGTTGCGAGGGGCAGATTCATCCATGATCAGTACAATATCACCTGGGGAGAAGTTCCTCTGTGGTGTGAGCCACTTTTGTCTCTCCTGAAGGAGTGACAAGTATTCTCTTGTCCATCTGGTCCAAAACAGATCGGCCATGTACTGTATCTGCCTCCATCGTCACCATGCAAACTGATCGTCCTTGTCAAAGACCCCTGGTGGAATGTTGGGTTGTGTTGTCATGAGTAACAAGTGATTTGGTGTTAAGGCCTCCACATCATTAGGGTCATCTGATGAGTGTGTTATTGGTGTGTGTCAGTTGCTGTAACACAGAGTTCAAGACTTTTCTTACAGTACGGATTTGTCTTCCCCACACGCCACCTTGGTGTGAGGCCGCTGGGGTGTTGAAAATCCACTTGATGCCCTTTTTTGTCATGGAGTTCTGTATTTTGATCTGATCCAGGTTTTCGAATGCTTTGCACAGTTCTTTTTCTGCTGCAACAAAGTTTTTTCCATTGTCAGAGCGTAACATTTTTACTTGTCCTCTTCTGCATATAAACCTACGTATGGCATTGATGTAGGAATCCGTGTCCAGACTGTGAGCTATCTCAATGTGAACAGTTCTTACAGTGAGACAAGTGAAAATCACGCCATATCGTTTAACATGGCTTCTTCCACGTTTAACCTCAAATGGCCCGAAGAAGTTGACCCCCACGTTGGTAAAGGGTGGCTGATCAGGTAGTAGCCTGTCTTCAGGAAGGTCTGCCATCCTTTGTCTTCCAGCTTTAGCATTGAGTCTTCTGCACACAATGCACTTGGAGATAATCCTTCTTACAGCTGAGTTAGCTTGAGGGATCCAATATTTTTGTCGCAGCATTGCTAGCATATAGTTGCAACCACAGTGTCCAACTTCTTGGTGGAGGTGTTGCAGTATGAGGTTAGCTACAGGGGAACTTTTAGCGAGGATGGCTGGGTGTTTAGCCTCTTGTGGCATTGCAGCTTTATTAAGCCTGCCTCCAACTCTTAGTATACCATCCTGCAACATGGGGTCTAGTTTATAGATCTGGCTCTTTTTCTTGATTGGAGCATTTCCTTTCAGAACACAGATTTCTTCAGTGTAGTCCTGTAACTGACTTATCCATATGAGCTCTGTTTCTGCTTCAGTCAGCTCTTCGAGTGTCAACGCATGCTGTGGAATTGTTGATTTGAATTTCTTCATGTGCTGTGCAACGAGCTTGTTCTGTTTTTCGGGGTTGTTCTCAGACTGACTGATGGTAGTTTCAAGTTCTTTTCTCTTATTTTTCAGTAGCCTTAGTGTCTCTTTTAGTCTGAGAAACCATGCAACTGCCTTTTTTAGTTGTTGCCATGTCGAGAAGTAAGCGATAAGCTTGTTGATTGTATCATAGCTCTCTTGTGTGCTAGTCATGATCACTCTGGCACATGTTTTGATTTCCGGGTCTTCTTCTGTTGTTAAATCCTTTTCATTCTGTTGTTCGGGCCACTCACTCTCAGGTTTCAGCAAGAAAGCCGGGCCGTGTATCCAGACTTTGCTCTGCATGAACCTCTTCACCTTGACTCCTCTTGAGCCCTGATCTGCTGGATTCAGCGCTGAGTTCACATAGCGCTACTGGGTAGGATGAGAATGATCTCTTTTTGTAGTGACTCTGTTCGCTACAAAGGTTTTGAAGCGAGCACTTTCGTTTGAGACATATCTGAGCACTGTTGTGCTATCAGTCCAGAAGACAGATTCCTGTAATGGGACCTTAAGCTCCTGTCTTAACATTCTGTCCATTTTGACGGCCACGACTGCTGCTGTCAGCTCCAGTCTTGGAATTGTGACGTGTTTCAGAGGTGTCACTCTTGATTTTCCAAGTAGAAAAGAACAGTGTTTTTTGTCTTCATGACTGGTAAGCAACACGTAGGAAGCCATAGCATATCCACCCTCACTAGCATCAGCAAAATGATGCAATTGGGCTGATTGTGTGGACCCAAACTCTTCTGTTTTGATGCATCTGGGGATGCTGAACTCTGCCAGACTCTCCAAGTCTGCTAACCATTCATTCCATCTTTTTGCATGTTCACCTTCGATCTCTTCATCCCAACCATGTTTCTTTTTGCACAGGTCGCGCAGGATGAGTTTTGCTGGTAATATGAGTGGTGCCAAAAAGCCAAGTGGGTCGAAGACAGAACTTACTGTGGATAAGATTCCACGTCTGGTGGCAGGCTTGTTTTGCATGTTTATCTGGAAGTTGAACCTGTCAGTTTCTGTGCACCACTGCACACCAAGCGCACGCTCCACAGGGAGTGTATCGTGTCTCAAGTCTAGGTCTTTGACTTCAGGTGCTCTTTCGCTATCTGGAATAGACAACAAGACTGTCTTGCTGTTGCTCATCCACTTGGTGAGACGGAAGCCTCCTCTGCCGCACAAGGCTGTGAGTTCTTGTGCCAGGCTGATTGCCTGATCACTTGTTTCCACTGCTTTTAGGCAGTCATCAACATAAAAATGTCTCAACACAGTGTCAATTGCCTCTGCACTCATAATCTCTTTTGCATCTTCCGCCGTTCTTCTCAGCGCGTAGGTGGCGCAACTGGGTGAAGATGTAGCACCGAAAAGGTGTACTTTCATCCTGAACTCTTCCACTTCGCTGTTCAGATCACCCTCTGTCCACCACAGAAAACGTAGTAGATCTGTATCTTCCTCTGGAACCCTCACTTGATAAAACATGGACTCTACGTCCGCCATCAGCGCCACTGGTTGCTCTCTGAACCTTAACAGGACACCAATGAGGCTGTTAGTGAGATCTGGTCCTTGGAGCAACTGTTCATTTATTGAGATGCCCTGATATGTGGCTGTGCAATCAAAGACTACTCTTAATTTCTTTTTCTTGGGATGATACACCCCGTGGTGAGGGATGTACCACACACGACCATCACTGCGACTGAGCTGTTCAGCTGGTATTTTCTCAGCATAGCCTTTACCAATGATGTCTCTCATGAATGCTACGTAGTCTTTATGGAAGTCTGGGTTTCTCTTTAACTTCCTCTTGAGATTGTCCGCTCGCTGCTGAGCCATGCAGCGATTATTTGGCATCTTGATGTTTTCATTTCTCAGGGGTAACCTCAGACTGTAATGACCATCAACTAACTTTGCTGAACTTGACACCAGGTGCATGAACCTGTGATCATCCTGGGACATTTCCTCTTTTTCTTCACAGCTTCGTTCTGGGAAATCTGTGTTGTACTGTTTCACTAACAGTTCTTCTATTTCGCTCACCAGAATGCGATTAGCTGTGTAGCTCTGCAGCTCACCATTGTCTGTTTTTGGGCCCTCGTCTCTTCTGAGAGGTCCATTGATCACCCATCCCAGGGCGGTCTTGACTGCATATGGCCCTTTCCCATCACTATTTATGATTTGCCATGGCTCAATGGCTTTTGGGACGTTGGCACCGATAAGCATTCCCACTTCTGCTTTAATACATGGCAGGCGTACTTCCTTCAGATACTGCCACTGTGCAATATCTTCCTGTCGTGGTATATTTTCTTTCTTCACTGGGATGTGGCTGTGTGTAAACACCTTTGGGAGTTCAATGTAGGTGTTTTCTTCAAGACCACACACCTCAAGATCTGAAAGAGCAACACTCTTCATCAACTTGTGACTATCAGAGCTGTCTTGAGCCATTGTGTCAAGAAGAAACTGGATGCTCCTTCCTTTCAGATTTAGTTTTCTCTGAATGTCTTCAGTGCAGAATGTTGCTGTGCTGCCAGGATCTATAAAGGCATATGTTTCCACATATCTCTCACTCTTTCTCGACTTAAGCTTAACTGGTACAACAGCGAGCACACATTCCTCTTCTCCAGCCCCAGTGTTTCCACATGACTCCTGACCAAACGACACATAAGCACTAGATACCACATCTTTCTCAGTATTGTTTTCTTCCATCTTTTCTGAAGCACTGTAATCCTCTGTCTTGACATGGAGTATGTCTGGATGCGACTGAGAACAAATCTGACACTTCAGTCTCTTTTTGCAGTTTCTACTAAGGTGTCCAAAGGTAAGACATCTGAAGCACAGGCCTCTAGATTTCAGGAAGTCTATCCGTTCTACTTTAATTATACTGCAGACAGAAAGAGCATGATTCTTCTGGCAGAATAGGCAAGGTTTGTGAAAGGCTGTTACAACACCTTTTACAGGGCTGCTTCCCTTTGCAGTTGCCTCCATGGTTGTGTCCTGCACACTTGTAGCAAATGTGCTTTCTCTTTGTCCAGACTTCCTGATGTTTCTTTCTTTTGTAGCCTTTTCTTTTCCTTTGATGGTTTGTGAACTTTCTAAGACATCTCCAAAAAGAGGATCCAAGGCTACCTTTGCTTGTCGATCAATGAAGTCGACTAGGTGTAAAAATCTTGCTCGTCCTCTTCCTGTCTCATGGATTTCAAATGCAGTTGTTCTCCACTTCTCTCTTATCTTGTAGGGAAGCTTTGAAATAACAACTCGCATGTTGGTAGGGTTATCCATTTCTTCCATGATCTCAATATCATCCACCGTATTTCTACATCCAGTCAGAAAGAGAGCATAGGCATTCAGCGATTGACCATCTTCTGCTTTGATCTGAGGCCATCTCAAGCCTTTCTCCATGTATGCATTTGCTATCTTCAACTCATCACCATATTGCCTCTGGAGTAACTTTCTAGCCTCATGGTAGCCTCTGTCGGCTGACATATGCTCACAGCTACGAACAAGTTCTTGCGGCTCCCCGCTGGTATACTGCTCCAAGTAGTACAACTTGTCCTGATGACTGTCAATTTTGCTATCCACCGCATGCTCAAAGGCCCTGATGAAAGATTTGTAAGTGAGAGGGTCGCCTTTAAAAACTGGAATGCCTTTAGAAGGGAGGTAAGACCTTGTCTGTTGCCTTACTAGCATCTCAGTAATAGCATTTTGTTTCTGTATGACTTCATACAGTCCTCTTTCACTACTTGCTGTCTGCGGGTGGTTATTGTCACGAGGTTCATTTGGTTTTGTGTCTGGTGAAGACTGTGCCAACAAATCAGCAACATGTGCTGTGTGTTCTCATGCAGCAGCATTTAAGGTTAGCGCGGCACCATCACTCTCTTCTTTCAGCCTACGTTTTGGATGCTTCTGTGTCAGACTACTGTGAGTGCTTCCTTCATATTCCTCAAACACCATGAGCTTTGCCTGTGACTCTGCAATAGCTGTGTGAAGTGCAAGCTGCTCCATTTTAGCCTTCAGCTGCAGCTGTTCGATCTCCAGTGCTTGTTTCTTTTCTAAAGCTGCTGAACGTGCCATCAAGGCTGCATGCTCTGCTTCTTCCTTCATACGTGCTGTAGACCCAGTTTTTGTTTATGAAGCGACTGAGGATTTCTTGCTCTGCCGACAACTTTTTGCAACTTGAGATACACTATCTTCTGCTTTAATGTCATCCTGACTAATCTTTTCTCCTGGGTTATCATTGGCACCTTTAACTTCATTTGCATTATTTTTATCTGGTGATTTCTTTCTCATCGCAGCACACCAGTTTTCAGTGTTCTCAACAAAGTCTTTCAAAGGTGCTGTTCTTGGTTCATACCAGTTTTGCTGATCTGCTTGGCCTTCATCTTCATCCAATAAAGCAACAACTGCAGCATTTATATCCTCCAGCTCAGTATATGCTTTGTAAAAACTATCATGAAGCATCTCTTCTACTTCATCCACATTTGAATCATCAAGCTTCAAATTATCAGTGTTTTTCATCATGCCTGTAAGCTGAGATAATTTACCTCTTCTGGATCCAATAAGCCTGCTAATTTTATCATCCACTGCTTTCTTTGTGGGCTTTGGCGCCTTCCTCTGGTCAGCTTCTTCCATGACCACAGTACAGACCACTTGACTCAGATGCAGCTTAAAAACAGTCCGTTTTCCAAAGACAAACTAATGTCCAGCAGTGTCTTCACATGCACATAGTTTTTTCACAAACAGCTCATATCCAAAATCCACTTCAGTGAAATGCATTCACCATATATGCGCTGCGGAGCTCCGACGTGCAGGCACTTAACGAGGGGCACTTAAGGAGGTAATTAAAGTCAACTGGCTCTGGCCCGCTAGCTTTCCTTAAGTTAGCTTACTTAGCAGTGGAAAACGTGTTTCAAAGCATCCACTTGCTTACTTTTTTTCCAGTATGAGGTCTTGTGTTGGTTCCTCATCCATGAAGAAACAATGTTAATCCACGTTAGTCCATTCTTCTTTCCAAGAGCGAAGTTTTTTGACTCACATGTAGTGGCAATCTTTCCTTCTACCCCCGGTAGTCCGCTTTTACCACGACTATTAAGCAGTCCCTTGGCAATAAGCTTGACCTTGAAGAATCTTCTGAGGCAGTAACTCTGTTCCAAAAAACTTTACTTACAACAAAAGCAAAAAACAAAGTTAGAAATTCTCCTTTTGGCTCGACTAGGCTCACGTCAAAAAACTGTCTTGCTCCTTAGGCTGCTTAACCTGATCTGAAAGTTACAAGGCTGTGAGGTCACCAGCAGCATCCTTAAAGGGGCAGTTCAACATTTTAGAAAGGGAAGCTAACAAACTATTATTAACAGTAGCAACCTTTGATATGGCTCGTACAGGTGGATCCTTGCTCTTCTGAGTTTTATTGCTCTTTATCTTCAAGTCCAGATGGTAAACAGCTCTCCAGTCTTACAGTACAGGATAATAAACGAACTGTTTATCTGGAAGTCCCAAACTTCCTTGGAAGACAGCAGGTCAGGAAGTCAGGAGATCCCAGTCGTTAGGTCATAAAGCAGCAAAACTGAGGACTCACCATCATAAACAGAAACTGCATTTTTACATGCCATAAAATTTATGACCTGATAACTCCTGATGCTCCTCGTTATCTACCAGACCTGATAGCATGTTATGCTCCGGAAGAGCTCTCTGCTCTCAGAGTGCAGGATCGTCGTTCCTAGAATATCTGAAAGTAGATTTGGAGGACGGGCCTTCTGCTACCAGACACCTTTATTATGGACCCAGCTACCAGTTTGGGTTCAGGAGGCTGACACCACCTCCATCTTTAAAACTAAACTGAAAACATTTTTGTTCAGTAAAGCCTACAGTTAGTCTAAACAAACTGCAGCTTCTAGTGATCAGTAGAGGAACTGCAGCCTCTAGTGGTCGGTAGAGGAACTGCAGCCTCTAGTGGTCGATAGAGGAACTGCAGTCTCTAGTGGTCACCAGAGGAACTGCAGCCTCTAGTGGTCGATAGAGGAACTGCAGTCTCTAGTGGTCACCAGAGGAACTGCAGCTCTAGTGGTCAGTAGAGGAACTGCAGTATCTTGTGGTCACCAGAGGAACTGCAGCGTCTAATGGTCGGTTGAGGAACTGCACTCTCTAGTGGTCACCAGAGGAACTGCAGCCTCTTGTGGTCATTAGAGGAACTGCAGCCCCTAATGGTCAGGAGAGGAACTGCAGCCTCTAGTGGTCGGTAGAGGAACTGCAGCCTCTAGTGGTCGGTAGAGGAACTGCAGAGGAACTGCAGCCTCTAGTGGTCGGTAGAGGAACTGCAGTCTCTAGTGGTCACCAGAGGAACTGCAGCCTCTAGTGGTCAGTAGAGGAACTGCAGCCTCTAGTCGTCGGTAGGGAAACTGCAGCCTCTAGTGGTCATTAGAGGAACTGCAGCTTCTAGTCGTCGGTAGGGAAACTGCAGCCTCTAGTGGTCGCCAGAGGAACTGCAGCCTCTAGTGGTCATTAGAGGAACTGCAGCTTCTAGTCGTCGGTAGGGAAACTGCAGCCTCTAGTGGTCGGGAGAGGAACTGCAGCCTCTAGTGGTCAGTAGAGGAACTGCAGCCTCTAGTGGTCGGTAGAGGAACCGCAGCCTCTAGTCGTCGGTAGAGGAACTGCAGCTTCTAGTGGTCGGGAGAGGAACTGCAACCTCTAGTGGTCGGTAGAGGAACTGCAGCTTTCATCTACTACTACTGTGGCTACAACCCAGATGTTTGGATGTTGCTACTTGGTTGTACCCATTTTATGAGAATCAAATTCTACAAATGCATAAACAGTATAAAAATGACAAAAAAGAATACTTTTTAGAAAATTTATTTGCACTTTTAAGACCAGAGACAACTCCCCTTTCTGAAATTCAAACAGATGATCTAGTAAACATTTTTACTTTTAAACTACCCTCTGTGACAGTTGCGATGTCTCCACTGAACCTGTGGTCTGTGCTTTATTGTGAAAGGTATACTAGGAATAACAGCAGGATGTGGTTCTGGTTCTGGTTCTGGTGCAGATGTAGAGACCAGTCTTATAGGATAAGGATCACGAGATACTGCTCCAGATACTGGTTGAGATCCTGGCTCAGTTCCTGGTTCAGATGTTGGCTCAGTTCCTGGTTCAGATGTTGGCTCAGTTCCTGGTTCAGATGTTGGCTCTGGTCCTGGTTCAGATGTTGGTTCTGGTTCAGGTTCAGATGTTGGTTCTGGTTCAGATGTTGGCTCTGGTCCAGGTTCAGATGTTGGCTCAGGTCCTGGTTCAGATGTTGGTTCTGGTTCAGATGTTGGTTCTGGTCCTGGTTCAGATGTTGATTCTGGTCCAGATGTTGGCTCAGGTTCTGGTTCAGGTGTTGGTTCTGGTCCAGGTTCAGATGTTGGATCTGGTCCAGGTTCAGATGTTGGTTCTGGTCCAGGTTCAGATGTTGGTTCTGGTCCTGGTGCAGATGTTGGCTCTGGTTCAGATGTTGGTGCTGGTCCAGATGTTGACTCAGGTCCTGGTTCAGATGTTGGTTCTGGTCCAGGTTCAGATGTTGGTTCTGGTCCTGGTTCAGATGTTGGTGCTGGTCCAGATGTTGACTCAGGTCCTGGTTCAGATGTTGGTTCTCGTTCAGATGTTGGTTCTGGTCCAGGTTCAGATGTTGGCTCTGGTCTAGATGTTGGCTCAGGTCCTGGTTCAGATGTTAGTTCTGGTATAGATGTTGGCTCAGGTTCTGGTTCAGATGTTGGTTCTGGTCCTGGTTCAGATGTTGGATCTGGTCCTGGTTCAGATGTTGGCTCTGGTTCAGGTGTTGGTTCTGGTCCAGGTTCAGATGTTGGATCTGGTCCAGGTTCAGATGTTGGTTCTGGTCCAGGTTCAGATGTTGGTTCTGGTCCTGGTTCAGATGTTGGCTCTGGTTCAGATGTTGGTGCTGGTCCAGATGTTGACTCAGGTCCTGGTTCAGATGTTGGTTCTGGTCCAGGTTCAGATGTTGGTTCTGATCCTGGTTCAGATGTTGGTGCTGGTCCAGATGTTGACTCAGGTCCTGGTTCAGATGTTGGTTCTCGTTCAGATGTTGGTTCTGGTCCAGGTTCAGATGTTGGCTCTGGTCTAGATGTTGGCTCAGGTCCTGGTTCAGATGTTAGTTCTGGTATAGATGTTGGCTCAGGTCCTGGTTCAGATGTTGGCTCTGGTTCAGATGTTGGTTCTGGTCCAGATGTTGACTCAGGTCCTGGTTCAGATGTTGGTTCTCGTTCAGATGTTGGTTCTGGTCCTGGTTCAGATGTTGGCTCTGGTCTAGATGTTGGCTCAGGTCCTGCTTCAGATGTTAGTTCTGGTCTAGATGTTGGCTCAGGTTCTGGTTCAGATGTTGGTTCTGGTCCTGGTTCAGATGTTAGATCTGGTTCAGATGTTGGCTCTGGTTTAGATGTTAGTTCTGGTCTAGATGTTGGCTTAGGTTCTGGTTCAGATGTTGGTTCTGGTCCTGGTTCAGATGTTGGATCTGGTTCAGACGTTGGTTCTGGTCCAGATGTTGACTCAGGTCCTGGTTCAGATGTTGGTTCTCGTTCAGATGTTGGTTCTGGTCCAGGTTCAGATGTTGGCTCAGGTCCTGGTTCTGATGTTAGTTCTGGTCTAGATGTTGGCTCAGGTTCTGGTTCAGATGTTGGTTCTGGTCCTGGTTCAGATGTTGGATCTGGTTCAGATGTTGGTTCTGGTCCAGGTTCAGATGTTGGCTCAGGTCCTGGTTCAGATGTTGGCTCTGGTTCAGATGTTGGTTCTGGTCCAGATGTTGGTTCTGGTCCTGGTTCAGATGTTGGCTCTAGTTCAGATGTTGGCTCTGGTTCAGATGTTGGTTCTGGTCCAGATGTTGGCTCAGGTCCTGCTTCAGATGTTGGTTCTGGTCCTGGTTCAGATGTTGGCTCAGGTCCTGCTTCAGATGTTGGTTCTGGTCCTGGTTCAGATGTTGGCTCTGGTTCAGATGTTGGTTCTGGTCCAGATGTTGACTCAGGTCCTGGTTCAGATGTTGGTTCTCGTTCAGATGTTGGTTCTGGTCCAGGTTCAGATGTTGGCTCTGGTCTAGATGTTGGCTCAGGTCCTGGTTCAGATGTTAGTTCTGGTCTAGATGTTGGCTCAGGTTCTGGTTCAGATGTTGGTTCTGGTCCTGGTTCAGATGTTGGATCTGGTCCTGGTTCAGATGTTAGTTCTGGTCTAGATGTTGGCTCAGGTTCTGGTTCAGATGTTGGTTCTGGTCCTGGTTCAGATGTTGGATCTGGTCCTGGTTCAGATGTTGGCTCTGGTTCAGATGTTGGTTCTGGTCCAGATGTTGACTCAGGTCCTGGTTCAGATGTTGGTTCTCGTTCAGATGTTGGTTCTGGTCCTGGTTCAGATGTTGGCTCTGGTCTAGATGTTGGCTCAGGTCCTGGTTCCGATGTTAGTTCTGGTCTAGATGTTGGCTCAGGTTCTGGTTCAGATGTTGGTTCTGGTCCTGGTTCAGATGTTGGATTTAGTTCAGATGTTGGTTCTAGTCCAGGTTCAGATGTTGGCTCAGGTTCTGGTTCAGATGTTGGCTCTGGTTCAGATGTTGGTTCTGGTCCAGATGTTGGCTCAGGTCCTGGTTCAGATGTTGGTTCTGGTCCTGGTTCAGATGTTGGCTCTAGTTCAGATGTTGGCTCTGGTTCAGATGTTGGTTCTGGTCCAGATGTTGGCTCAGGTCCTGTTTTAGATGTTGGTTCTGGTCCTGGTTCAGATGTTGGATCTGGTTCAGATGTAGGTTCTGGTCCAGGTTCAGATGTTGGCTCAGGTCCTGGTTCAGATGTTGGCTCTGGTTCAGATGTTGGTTCTGGTCCAGATGTTGGCTCAGGTCCTGGTTCAGATGTTGGTTCTGGTCCTAGTTCAGATGTTGGCTCTGGTTCAGATGTTGGCTCTGGTCCTGGTTCAGATGTTGGCTGTAGTTCAGATGTTTGTTCTGGTCCAGGTTCAGATGTTGGTTCTGGTCCTGGTTCAGATGTTGGCTCTGATTCAGATGTTGGTTCTGGTTCAGATGGTGGCTGTGGTCCTGGTTCAGATGTTGGTTCTGGTCCAGGTTCAGATGTTGGCTCAGGTCCTGGTTCAGATGTTGGTTCTGGTTCTGGTTCAGATGTTGGTTCTGGTCCAGGTTCAGATGTTGGCTCAGGTCCTGGTTCAGATGTTGGTTCTGGTCCTGGTTCAGATGTTGGCTCTGGTCTAGATGTTGGCTCAGGTCCTGGTTCAGATGTTGATTCTGGTCCAGATGTTGGCTCAGGTTCTGGTTCAGGTGTTGGTTCTGGTCCAGGTTCAGATGTTGGATCTGGTCCAGGTTCAGATGTTGGTTCTCGTCCAGGTTCAGATGTTGGTTCTGGTCCTGGTTCAGATGTTGGCTGTGGTTCAGATGTTGGTTCTGGTCCAGATGTTGACTCAGGTCCTGGTTCAGATGTTGGTTCTCGTTCAGATGTTGGTTCTGGTCCAGGTTCAGATGTTGGCTCGGGTCCTGGTACAGATGTTAAATCTGGTCTAGATGTTGGCTCAGGTTCTGGTTCAGATGTTGGTTCTGGTCCTGGTTCAGGTGTTGGATCTGGTCCTGGTTTAGATGTTGGCTCTGGTTCAGATGTTGGTTCTGGTCCAGATGTTGACTCAGGTCCTGGTTGAGATGTTGGTTCTCGTTCAGATGTTGGTTCTGGTCCTGGTTCAGATGTTGGCTCTGGTCTAGATGTTGGCTCAGGTCCTGGTTCCGATGTTAGTTCTGGTCTAGATGTTGGCTCAGGTTCTGGTTCAGATGTTGGTTCTGGTCCTGGTTCAGATGTTGGATCTGGTTCAGATGTTGGTTCTGGTCCAGGTTCAGATGTTGGCTCAGGTCCTGGTTCAGATGTTGGCTCTGGTTCAGATGTTGGTTCTGGTCCAGATGTTAGTTCTGGTCCTGGTTCAGATGTTGGCTCTAGTTCAGATGTTGGCTCTGGTTCAGATGTTGGTTCTGGTCCAGATGTTGGCTCAGGTCCTGGTTCAGATGTTGGTTCTGGTCCAGGTTCAGATGTTGGCTCTAGTTCAGATGTTGGCTCTGGTTCAGATGTTGGTTCTGGTCCAGATGTTGGCTCAGGTCCTGGTTCAGATGTTGGATCTGGTTCAGATGTTGGTTCTGGTCCAGGTTCAGATGTTGGCTCAGGTCCTGATTCAGATGTTGGCTCTGATTCAGATGTTGGTTCTGGTCCAGATGTTGGCTCAGGTCCTGGTTCAGATGTTGGTTCTGGTCCTGGTTCAGATGTTGGCTCTAGTTCAGATGTTGGCTCTGGTTCAGATGTTGGTTCTGGTCCAGATGTTGGCTCAGGTCCTGGTTCAGATGTTGGTTCTGGTCCTGGTTCAGATGTTGGCTGTAGTTCAGATGTTGGTTTTGGTCCAGGTTCAGATGTTGGTTCTGGTCCTGGTTCAGATGTTGGCTCTGATTCAGATGTTGGTTCTGGTTCAGATGGTGGCTGTGGTCCTGGTTCAGATGTTGGTTCTGGTCCAGGTTCAGATGTTGGATCAGGTCCTGGTTCAGATGTTGGTTCTGGTTCTGGTTCAGATGTTGGTTCAGGTCCTGGTTCAGATGTTGGTTCTGGTCCTGGTTCAGATGTTGGTTCTGGTCCTGGTTCAGATGTTGGCTCTGGTCTAGATGTTGGCTCAGGTCCTGGTTCAGATGTTGATTCTGGTCCAGATGTTGGCTCAGATTCTGGTTCAGGTGTTGGTTCTGGTCCAGGTTCAGATGTTGGATCTGGTCCAGGTTCAGATGTTGGTTCCGGTCCAGGTTCAGATGTTGGTTCTGGTCCTGGTTCAGATGTTGGCTCTGGTTCAGATGTTGGTTCTGGTCCAGATGTTGACTCAGGTCCTGGTTCAGATGTTGGTTCTCGTTCAGATGTTGATTCTGGTCCAGATGTTGGCTCAGGTTCTGGTTCAGGTGTTGGTTCTGGTCCAAGTTCAGATGTTGGATCTGGTCCAGGTTCAGATGTTGGTTCCGGTCCAGGTTCAGATGTTGGTTCTGGTCCTGGTTCAGATGTTGGCTCTGGTTCAGATGTTGGTTCTGGTCCAGATGTTGACTCAGGTCCTGGTTCAGATGTTGGTTCTCGTTCAGATGTTGGTTCTGGTCCAGGTTCAGATGTTGGCTCAGGTCCTGGTTCAGATGTTAGTTCTGGTCTAGATGTTGGCTCAGGTTCTGGTTCAGATGTTGGTTCTGGTCCAGGTTCAGATGTTGGATCTGGTCCTGGTTCAGATGTTGGCTCTGGTTCAGATGTTGGTTCTGGTCCAGATGTTGACTCAGGTCCTGGTTCAGATGTTGGTTCTCGTTCAGATGTTGGTTCTGGTCCTGGTTCAGATGTTGGCTCTGGTCTAGATGTTGGCTCAGGTTCTGGTTCAGATGTTGGTTCTGGTCCTGGTTCAGATGTTGGATCTGGTCCAGGTTCAGATGTTGGCTCTGGTTCAGATGTTGGTTCTGGTCCTGGTTCAGATATTGGATCTGGTCCTGGTTCAGATGTTGGCTCTGGTTCAGATGTTGGTTCTGGTCCAGATGTTGACTCAGGTCCTGGTTCAGATGTTGGTTTTCGTTCAGATGTTGGTTCTGGTCCTGGTTCAGATGTTGGCTCTGGTCTAGATGTTGGCTCAGGTCCTGGTTCCGATGTTAGTTCTGGTCTAGATGTTGGCTCAGGTTCTGGTTCAGATGTTGGTTCTGGTCCTGGTTCAGATGTTGGATCTGGTTCAGATGTTGGTTCTGGTCCAGGTTCAGATGTTGGCTCAGGTCCTGGTTCAGATGTTGGCTCTGGTTTAGATGTTGGTTCTGGTCCAGATGTTGGTTCTGGTCCTGGTTCAGATGTTGGCTCTAGTTCAGATGTTGGCTCTGGTTCAGATGTTGGTTCTGGTCCAGATGTTTGCTCAGGTCCTGGTTCAGATGTTGGTTCTGGTCCTGGTTCAGATGTTGTCTCTAGTTCAGATGTAGGTTCTGGTCCAGGTTCAGATGTTGGTTCTGGTCCTGGTTCAGATGTTGGCTCTGATTCAGATGTTGGTTCTGGTTCAGATGGTGGCTGTGGTCCTGGTTCAGATGTTGGTTCTGGTCCAGGTTCAGATGTTGGCTCAGGTCCTGGTTCAGATGTTGGTTCTGGTTCTGGTTCAGATGTTGGCTCAGGGCCTGGTTTAGATGTTGTTTCAGGTCCTTGTTTAGATGTTGGCCAAGGTCCTGGTTCAGATGTTGGTTCTGGTCCTGGTTCAGATGTTGGTTCAGGTCCTGGTACAGATGTTGGTTCTGGTCCTGGTTCAGATGTTGGTTCTGGTCCAGGTTCAGATGTTGGTTCTGGTCCAGATGTTGGCTCAGGTCCTGGTTCAGATGTTGGTTCTGGTCCTGGTTCAGATGTTGGCTCTAGTTCAGATGTTGGCTCTGGTTCAGATGTTGGTTCTGGTCCAGATGTTGGCTCAGGTCCTGGTTCAGATGTTGGTTCTGGTCCTGGTTCAGATGTTGGATCTGGTTCAGATGTTGGTTCTGGTCCAGGTTCAGATGTTGGCTCAGGTCCTGGTTCAGATGTTGGCTCTGGTTCAGATGTTGGTTCTGGTCCAGATGTTGGCTCAGGTCCTGGTTCAGATGTTGGTTCTGGCCCTGGTTCAGATGTTGGCTCTAGTTCAGATGTTGGCTCTGGTTCAGATGTTGGTTCTGGTCCAGATGTTGGCTCAGGTCCTGGTTCAGATGTTGGTTCTGGTCCTGGTTCAGATGTTGGCTGTAGTTCAGATGTTTGTTCTTGTCCAGGTTCAGATGTTGATTCTGGTCCTGGTTCAGATGTTGGCTCTGATTCAGATGTTGGTTCTGGTTCAGATGGTGGCTGTGGTCCTGGTTCAGATGTTGGTTCTGGTCCAGGTTCAGATTTTGGCTCAGGTCCTGGTTCAGATGTTGGTTCTGGTTCTGGTTCAGATGTTGGTTCTGGTCCTGGTTCAGATGTTGGCTCTGGTCTAGATGTTGGCTCAGGTCCTGGTTCAGATGTTGATTCTGGTCCAAATGTTGGCTCAGGTTCTGGTTCAGGTGTTGGTTCTGGTCCAGGTTCAGATGTTGGATCTGGTCCTGGTTCAGATGTTGGTTCTGGTCCTGGTTCAGATGTTGGCTCTGGTTCAGATGCTGGTTCTGGTCCAGATGTTGACTCAGGTCCTGGTTCAGATGTTGGTTCTCGTTCAGATGTTGGTTCTGGTCCAGGTTCAGATGTTGGCTCAGGTCCTGGTTCAGATGTTAGTTCTGGTCTAGATGTTGGCTCAGGTTCTGGTTCAGATGTTGGTTCTGGTCCTGGTTCAGATGTTGGTTCAGGTCCTGGTTCAGATGTTGGCTCTGGTCTAGATGTTGGCTCAGGTCCTGGTTCAGATGTTGATTCTGGTCCAGATGTTGGCTCAGGTTCTGATTCAGGTGTTGGTTCTGGTCCAGGTTCAGATGTTGGATCTGGTCCAGGTTCAGATGTTGGTTCTGGTCCAGGTTCAGATGTTGGTTGTGGTCCTGGTTCAGATGTTGGCTCTGGTTCTGATGTTGGTTCTGGTCCAGATGTTGACTCGGGTCCTGGTTCAGATGTTGGTTCTCGTTCAGATGTTGGTTCTGGTCCAGGTTCAGATGTTGGCTCAGGTCCTGGTTCAGATGTTAGTTCTGGTCTAGATGTTGGCTCAGGTTCTGGTTCAGATGTTGGTTCTGGTCCTGGTTCAGATGTTGGATCTGGTCCTGGTTCATATGTTGGCTCTGGTTCAGATGTTGGTTCTGGTCCAGATGTTGACTCAGGTCCTGGTTCAGATGTTGGTTCTCGTTCAGATGTTGGTTCTGGTCCTGGTTCAGATGTTGGCTCTGGTCTAGATGTTGGCTCAGGTTTTGGTTCAGATGTTGGTTCTGGTCCTGGTTCAGATGTTGGATCTGGTCCAGGTTCAGATGTTGGCTCTGGTTCAGATGTTGGTTCTGGTCCAGATGTTGACTCAGGTCCTGGTTCAGATGTTGGTTCTCGTTCAGATGTTGGTTCTGGTCCTGGTTCAGATGTTGGCTCTGGTCTAGATGTTGGCTCAGGTCCTGGTTCCGATGTTAGTTCTGGTCTAGATGTTGGCTCAGGTTCTGGTTCAGTTGTTGGTTCTGGTCCTGGTTCAGATGTTGGATCTGGTTCAGATGTTGGTTCTGGTCCTGGTTCAGATGTTGGCTCAGGTCCTGGTTCAGATGTTGGCTCTGGTTCAGATGTTGGTTCTGGTCCAGATGTTGGTTCTGGTCCTGGTTCAGATGTTGGCTCTAGTTCAGATGGTGGCTCTGGTTCAGATGTTGGTTCTGGTCCAGATGTTGGCTCAGGTCCTGGTTCAGATGTTGGTTCTGGTCCTGGTTCAGATGTTGGCTCTAGTTCAGATGTTGGCTCTGGTTCAGATGTTGGTTCTGGTCCAGATGTTGGCTCAGGTCCTGGTTCAGATGTTGGTTCTGGTCCTGGTTCAGATGTTTGGCTCTAGTTCAGATGTTGGCTCTGGTTCAGATGTTGGTTCTGGTCCAGATGTTGGCTCAGGTCCTGGTTCAGATGTTGGTTCTGGTCCTGGTTCAGATGTTGGCTCTAGTTCAGATGTTGGCTCCGGTTCAGATGTTGGTTCTGGTTCAGATGTTGGCTCAGGTCCTGGTTCAGATGTTGGTTCTGGTCTTGGTTCAGATGTTGGCTGTAGTTCAGATGTTGGTTCTGGTCCAGGTTCAGATGTTGGTTCTGGTCCTGGTTCAGATGTTGTCTCTGATTCAGATGTTGGTTCTGGTTCAGATGGTGGCTGTGGTCCTGGTTCAGATGTTGGTTCTGGTCCAGGTTCAGATGTTGGCTCAGGTCCTGGTTCAGATGTTGGTTCTGGTTCTGGTTCAGATGTTGGTTCTGGTCTTGGTTCAGATGTTGGCTCTGGTCTAGATGTTGGCTCAGGTCCTGGTTCAGATGTTGATTCTGGTCCAGATGTTGGCTCAGGTTCTTGTTCCGGTGTTGGTTCTGGTCTAGGTTCAGATGTTGGATCTGGTCCAGGTTCAGATGTTGGTTCTGGTCCAGGTTCAGATGTTGGCTCTGGTTCAGATGTTGGTTCTGGTCCAGATGTTGACTCAGGTCCTGGTTCAGATGTTGGTTCCCGTTCAGATGTTGGTTCTGGTCCAGGTTCAGATGTTGGCTCAGGTCCTGGTTCAGATGTTAGTTCTGGTCTAGATGTTGGCTCAGGTTCTGGTCCAGATGTTGACTCAGGTCCTGTTTCAGATGTTGGTTCTCGTTCAGATGTTGGTTCTGGTACTGGTTCAGATGTTGGCTCTGGTCTAGATGTTGGCTCAGGTCCTGGTTCCGATGTTAGTTCTGGTCTAGATGTTGGCTCAGGTTCTGGTTCAGATGTTGGTTCTGGTCCTGGTTCAGATGTTGGATCTGGTTCAGATGTTGGTTCTGGTCCAGGTTCAGAAGTTGGTTCAGGTCCTGGTTCAGACGTTGGCTCTGGTTCAGATGTTGGTTCTGGTCCAGATGTTGGTTCTGGTCCTGGTTCAGATGTTGGCTCTAGTTCAGATGTTGCCTCTGGTTCAGATGTTGGTTCTGGTCCAGATGTTGGCTCAGGTCCTGCTTTAGATGTTGGTTCTGGTCCTGGTTCAGATGTTGGTTCTGGTCCTGGTTCAGATGTTGGCTCTAGTTCAGATGTAGGTTCTGGTCCAGGTTCAGATGTTGGTTCTGGTCCTGGTTCAGATGTTGGCTCTGATTCAGATGTTGGTTCTGGTTCAGATGGTGGCTGTGGTCCTGGTTCAGATGTTGGTTCTGGTCCAGGTTCAGATGTTGGCTCAGGTCCTGGTTCAGATGTTGGTTCTGGTTCTGGTTCAGATGTTGGCTCAGGGCCTGGTTTAGATGTTGTTTCAGGTCCTTGTTTAGATGTTGGCCAAGGTCCTGGTTCAGATGTTGGTTCTGGTCCTGGTTCAGATGTTGGTTCTGGTCCTGGTTCAGATGTTGGTTCTGGTCCTGGTTCAGATGTTGGTTCTGGTCCAGGTTCAGATGTTGGTTCTGGTCCTGGTTCAGATGTTGGCTCTGGTTCAGATGTTGGTTCTGGTCCAGATGTTGACTCAGGTCCTGGTACAGATGTTGGTTCTCGTTCAGATGTTGGTTCTGGTCCAAGTTCAGATGTTGGCTCTGGTCTAGATGTTGGCTCAGGTTCTGGTTCAGATGTTGGTTCTGGTCCTGGTTCAGATGTTGGATCTGGTCCTGGTTCAGATGTTGGCTCTGGTTCAGATGTTGGTTCTGGTCCAGATGCTGACTCAGGTCCTGGTTCAGATGTTGGTTCTCGTTCAGATGTTGGTTCTGGTCCTGGTTCAGATGTTGGCTCTGGTTCAGATGTTGGTTCTGGTCCAGATGTTGACTCAGGTCCTGGTTCAGATGTTGGTTCTGGTCTAGATGTTGGCTCAGGTTCTGGTTCAGATGTTGGTTCTGGTCCTGGTTCAGATGTTGGATCTGGTTCAGATGTTGGTTCTGGTCCAGGTTCAGATGTTGGCTCAGGTCCTGGTTCAGATGTTGGCTCTGGTTCAGATGTTGGTTCTGGTCCAGATGTTGGCTCAGGTCCTGGTTCAGATGTTGGTTCTGGTCCTGGTTCAGATGTTGGCTCTAGTTCAGATGTTGGTTCTGGTCTGGTTCAGATGTTGGTTCTGGTCCAGATGTTGGCTCAGGTCCTGGTTCAGATGTTGGTTTTGGTCCTGGTTCAGATGTTGGATTCTGGTTCAGATGTTGGTTCTGGTCCAGGTTCAGATGTTGGCTCAGGTCAGGTTCAGATGGTTCAGATGTTGGCTCTGGTTCAGATGTTTGTTTCTGGTCCAGATGTTGGCTCAGGTCCTGGTTCAGATGTTGGTTGGTCAGATGTTCAGATGTTGGCTCAGGTTCAGATGTTGGCTCTGGTTCAGATGTTGGTTTCTGGTTCAGATGTTGGTCAGGTGGTTCAGATGTTGGTTCTCAGGTTCCTGGTTCAGATGTTGGTTCTGGTCTGGTTCAGATGTTGGTCTGGTTCAGTTCAGATGTTGGTTCTGGTTCAGATGTTCAGATGTTGGTTCTGGTCCTGGTTCAGATGGTTGGCTCTGTTCAGATGTTGGTTCTGGTTCAGATGGTTGGCTGTGGTCCTGGTTCAGATGTTGGTCTGGTCTGGTCCAGGTTCAGATGTTGGCTCAGGTCCTGGTTCAGATGTTGGTTCTGGTTCTGGTTCAGATGTTGGTTCTGGTCCTGGTTCAGATGTTGGCTCTGGTCTAGATGTTGGCTCAGGTCCTGGTTCAGATGTTGATTCTGGTCTAGATGTTGGCTCAGTTTCAGATGTTGGTTCTGGTCCAGATGTTGACTCAGGTCCTGGTTCAGATGTTGATTCTGGTCTAGATGTTGGCTCAGGTTCAGATGTTGGTTCTGGTCCAGGTTCAGATGTTGGCTCAGGTCCTGGTTCAGATGTTGGCTCTGGTTCAGATGTTGGTTCTGGTCCAGATGTTGACTCAGGTCCTGGTTCAGATGTTGGTTCTCGTTCAGATGTTGGTTCTGGTCCAGGTTCAGATGTTGGCTCAGGTCCTGGTTCAGATGTTAGTTCTGGTCTAGATGTTGGCTCAGGTTCTGGTTCAGATGTTGGTTCTGGTCCTGGTTCAGATGTTGGATCTGGTCCTGGTTCAGATGTTGGCTCTGGTTCAGATGTTGGTTCTGGTCCAGATGTTGACTCAGGTCCTGGTTCAGATGTTGGTTCTGGTCCAGGTTCAGATGTTGGCTCAGGTCCTGGTTCAGATGTTGGTTCTGGTTCTGGTTCAGATGTTGGCTCAGGGCCTGGTTTAGATGTTGTTTCAGGTCCTTGTTTAGATGTTGGCCAAGGTCCTGGTTCAGATGTTGGTTCTGGTCCTGGTTCAGATGTTGGTTCAGGTCCTGGTTCAGATGTTGGTTCTGGTCCTGGTTCAGATGTTGGTTCTGTTCCAGATGTTGGCTCAGGTCCTGTTTCAGATGTTGGTTCTGGTCCTGGTTCAGATGTTGGCTCTAGTTCAGATGTTGGTTCTGGTCCAGGTTCAGATGTTGGCTCAGGTCCTGGTTCAGATGTTGGCTCTGGTTCAGATGTTGGTTCTGGTCCAGATGTTGGACTGTCAGGTCCTGGTTCAGATGTTGGTTCTCGGTTCAGATGTTGGTTCTGGTCCTGGTTCAGATGTTGGTTCTCAGATGTTGGCTCCTGGTTCAGATGTTAGTTCTGGTCTAGATGTTGGCTCAGGTTCTGGTTCAGATGTTGGTTCTGGTCCTGGTTCAGATGTTGGATCTGGTCCTGGTTCAGATGTTGGCTCTGGTTCAGATGTTGGTTCTGGTCCAGATGTTGACTCAGGTCCTGGTTCAGATGTTGGTTCTGGTCCAGGTTCAGATGTTGGCTCAGGTCCTGGTTCAGATGTTGGTTCTGGTTCTGGTTCAGATGTTGGCTCGGGGCCTGGTTTAGATGTTGTTTCAGGTCCTTGTTTAGATGTTGGCCAAGGTCCTGGTTCAGATGTTGGTTCAGGTCCTGGTTCAGATGTTGGTTCTGGTCCTGGTTCAGATGTTGGTTCTGGTCCAGATGTTGGCTCAGGTCCTGTTTCAGATGTTGGCAGATGTTGGTTCAGATGTTGTTCAGATGTTGGCTTCTGGTCCAGGTTCAGATGTTGGTTCTAGATGGTTCTGGTTCAGATTCAGATGTTGGTTCTGGTTCAGATGTTGTTCAGATGTTGGGGTCAGGTTCTGGTGGTTGGTTCCAGATGTTGGTCAGGTTCAGATGTTGGTGGTTCAGATGTCCTGGTTCAGATGTTCTGGTCAGATGTTCAGATGTTGGTTCTCAGGTCCTGGTTTCAGATGTTGGCTTCTGGTTCAGATGTTGGTTGGTCCTGGTTCAGATGGTTCTGGTTCTTCTGGTTCAGGTCAGGTTCTGGATGTTGGTTCTGGTTGGTTCAGATGTTGGCTCTGGAGTTCAGATGTTGGTTCTGGTTCAGATGTTGGTGGCTGGTGGTCCTGGTTCAGATGTTGGTCTGGTGGTCCAGATGTTCAGATGTTGGCTCAGGTCCTGGTTCAGATGTTGGTTCTGTCTGGTTCAGATGGTTCAGATGTTGGCTCAGGGCCTGGTTCAGATGTTGTTTCAGGTCCTTGTTTAGATGTTGGCCAAGGTCCTGGTTCAGATGTTGGTTCTCGTCCTGGTTCAGATGTTGGTTCAGGTCCTGGTTCAGATGTTGGTTCTGGTCCTGGTTCAGATGTTGGTTCGGGTCTTGGTTCAGATGTTGGCCCAGGTCCTGGTTCAGATGTTGTCTGTGGTCCTGGTTCAGATGTTGGTTCAGGTACTGGTTCAGATGTTGGTTTTAGTCCTGGTCCAGATGTTGGTTCTGGTCCCTGTTCAGATGTTGGTTCAGGTCCTGGTTCAGATGTTGGTTTTAGTCCTGGTTCAGATGTTGGTTCTGGTCCTGGTCGAGATGGTGTTTCTGGTCCAGATGTTTCCTGTCCCGTGGTTCCTGGTCCAGATGTTGGTTCTGCCGCTTGTCCAGAACCAGAACCACAGTCACATGGTGGTAGGTGGCTGATGCTGTGGATGAGTTGTGTGCTGGGGAAGTCCATGCTGATGACTCCCAGACAACCTATGCTGGAGGATCTCAGATGCTCCCTTATCAACCGGGTCAGCTGCAGGTTCACGGACCGGGCCAACGTTTTTGGACTCCTCAGAGCTGAAGCAGCCGTCTCCGTCACCAGGATGTGGTGACCACACACATCTGACTTCACTGCTTTCATTTTCTCTTCAACATATTTTAATGTGTTCTTCTCAAAGAACAATGATTTCTGGTTTTCAGCTCCATCTGGGAACATCTCAGACCTCAGGAGAACGATCCTGCCCCGAGCTTCCTTCATACTCGGTACCGACTGCTTCAACCACATTCTGTTTTTAAACTTTTCTAACAGCTCCTTCACCAACATCTTAACTTTGACCTTGTAAAGTCCGTGGAAGGTCACTTTCAGAAGCACCACCTCATTCCTGTGACTTCTTAAGAAATCAGACATCTGTCTTAGAACTTTATCCAAAGTGGTTCCCTGCCACAGCATCCAGTTAGCGTCCCGGATATGAATGGACTCTTGATGAGGAAACCAGTTCCCAATGTGGACGTCGAAGTATCGGACTCCCACTTTGAGCTGCTTTTCCAAAGTCCAGACCTGACATCGAGTTAGGATCCCCCCGTTCACAGTCAGGCTCTCATGAGTTCCAGGAATGGAGACGGCTGAGATGGGAGTGTCGTCAGGGATGGACTCCATCCAGTCCATGTTGTGGAGGCTTGGATCCAGATCTGGGTCGTCATTGAAACCTTCACCTGCAGTCGCACAGGAGCTGATTCTGGTGGGAAGAAATGATCCGGTTATTTCTAAATGTGATGACAAATATGTAATTCACATGAGACTAATATCAGCAAAGAACCTGCAGTTCCTCTACTGATCACAAGAGGCTGCAGTTCCTCTACTGACAACTAGAGGCTGCAGTTCCTCTACTGACCACCTGAGGCTGCAGTTCCTCTATCAACCACTAGAGGCTGCAGTTCCTCTACCGACAACTAGAGGCTGCAGTTCCTCTTCTAACCACTAGAGACTGCAGTTCCTCTACTGACCACTAGAGACTGCAGTTCCTCTACTGACCACTAGAGGCTGCAATTCCTCTCCTGACAACTAGAGGCTGCAGTTCCTCTACTGACCTCTAGAGGCTGCAGTTCCTCTACCGACTACTAGAGGCCGCAGTTCCTCTGCTGACAATTAGAGGGTGCAGTTCCTCTACTGACCACTAGAGACTGCAGTTCCTCTACTGACCACTAGAGGCTGTAGTTCCTCTACTGACAACTAGAGGCCGCAGTTTCCCTGCTGACCACTAGAGACTGCAGTTCGTCTACTGACCACTAGAGGCTGCAGTTCCTCTATCAACCACTAGAGGCTGCAGTTCCTCTACCGACCACTTGAGACTGCAGTTCCTTTACCCACCACTAGAGACTGCAGTTCCTCTACTGACAACTAGAGGCTGCAGTTCCTCTACTGACCACTAGAGACTGCAGTTCCTCTACTGACCACTAGAGGCTGCAGTTCCTCTACTGACCACTAGAGACTGCAGTTCCTCTACTGACCACCTGAGGCTGCAGTTCCTCTATCAACCACTACAGGCTGCAGTTCCTCTACCGACTACTAGAGACTGCAGTTCCTCTACTGACAATTAGAGGCTGCAGTTCCTCTACTGACCATTAGAGACTGCAGTTCCTCTACTGACCACTAGAGGCTGCAGTTCCTCTACTGACAACTAGAGGCCGCAGTTCCTCTACTGATCACTAGAGACTGCAGTTCCTCTACTGACCACTAGAGGCTGCAGTTCCTCCACTGACCACTAGAGACTGCAGTTCCTCTACCGACCGCTAAAGTCTGCAGTTCCTCTACTGACCACTCGAGGCTGCAGTTCCTCTATCAACCACTACAGTCTGCAGTTCCTCTACCGACCACTAGAGACTGCAGTTCCTCTACCCACCACTAGAGACTGCAGTTCCTCTACTGACCACTAGAGGCTGCAGTTCCTCTATTGAGCACTAGAGGCTGCAGTTCCTCTACTGATCACTAGAGACTGCAGTTCCTCTACCGACCACTAGAGGCTGCAGTTCCTCTACTGACCACTAGAGGCTGCAGTTCCTCTACCGACCACTAGAGGCTGCAGTTCCTCTACTGACCACTAGAGGCTGCAGTTCCTCTACCGACCACTAGAGGCTGCAGTTCCTCTACTGACCACTAGAGGCTGCAGTTCCTCTACTGACCACTAGAGGCTGCAGTTCCTCTACCGACCACTAGAGGCTGCAGTTCCTCTACTGACCACTAGAGACTGCAGTTCCTCTACTGACCACCTGAGGCTGCAGTTCCTCTATCAACCACTAGAGGCTGCAGTTCCTCTACCGACAACTAGAGGCTGCAGTTCCTCTTCTAACCACTAGAGACTGCAGTTCCTCTACTGACCACAAGAGACTGCAGTTCCTCTACTGACCACTAGAGGCTGCAATTCCTCTCCTGACAACTAGAGGCTGCAGTTCCTCTACTGACCTCTAGAGGCTGCAGTTCCTCTACTGACTACTAGAGACTGCAGTTCCTCTACTGACAATTAGAGGCTGCAGTTCCTCTACTGACCACTAGAGGCTGCAGTTCCTCTACTGATCACTAGAGACTGCAGTTCCTCTACTGACCACTAGAGGCTGCAGTTCCTCTACTGACCACTAGAGACTGCAGTTCCTCTACCGACCGCTAAAGTCTGCAGTTCCTCTACTGACCACTTGAGACTGCAGTTCCTCTACCCACCACTAGAGACTGCAGTTCCTCTACCCACCACTAGAGACTGCAGTTCCTCTACTGACAACTAGAGGCTGCAGTTCCTCTACTGACCACTAGAGACTGCAGTTCCTCTACCCACCACTAGAGACTGCAGTTCCTCTACTGACCACTAGAGGCTGCAGTTCCTCTATTGAGCACTAGAGGCTGCAGTTCCTCTACTGATCACTAGAGACTGCAGTTCCTCTACCGACCACTAGAGGCTGCAGTTCCTCTACTGACCACTAGAGGCTGCAGTTTCTCTACCGACTACTAGAGACTGCAGTTCCTCTACTGACAATTAGAGGCTGCAGTTCCTCTACTGACCACTAGAGACTGCAGTTCCTCTACTGACCACCTGAGGCTGCAGTTCCTCTATCAACCACTACAGGCTGCAGTTCCTCTACCGACTACTAGAGACTGCAGTTCCTCTACTGACAATTAGAGGCTGCAGTTCCTCTACTGACCACTAGAGACTGCAGTTCCTCTACTGACCACTAGAGGCTGCAGTTCCTCTACTGACAACTAGAGGCCGCAGTTCCTCTACTGATCACTAGAGACTGCAGTTCCTCTACTGACCACTAGAGGCTGCAGTTCCTCCACTGACCACTAGAGACTGCAGTTCCTCTACCGACCGCTAAAGTCTGCAGTTCCTCTACTGACCACTCGAGGCTGCAGTTCCTCTATCAACCACTACAGTCTGCAGTTCCTCTACCGACCACTAGAGACTGCAGTTCCTCTACCCACCACTAGAGACTGCAGTTCATCTAGTGACCACTAGAGGCTGCAGTTCCTCTATTGAGCACTAGAGGCTGCAGTTCCTCTACTGATCACTAGAGACTGCAGTTCCTCTACCGACCACTAGAGGCTGCAGTTCCTCTACTGACCACTAGAGGCGGCAGTTCTCTACCGACCACTAGAGGCTGCAGTTCCTCTACTGACCACTAGAGGCTGCAGTTCCTCTACCGACCACTAGAGGCTGCAGTTCCTCTACTGACCACTAGAGGCTGCTGCAGTTTCCTCTACCGACCACTAGAGGCTGCAGTTCCTCTACTGACCACTAGAGACTGCAGTTCCTCTACTGACCACCTGAGGCTGCAGTTCCTCTATCAACCACTAGAGGCTGCAGTTCCTCTACCGACAACTAGAGGCTGCAGTTCCTCTTCTAACCACTAGAGACTGCAGTTCCTCTACTGACCACAAGAGACTGCAGTTCCTCTACTGACCACTAGAGGCTGCAATTCCTCTCCTGACAACTAGAGGCTGCAGTTCCTCTACTGACCTCTAGAGGCTGCAGTTCCTCTACTGACTATTAGAGACTGCAGTTCCTCTACTGACAATTAGAGGCTGCAGTTCCTCTACTGACCACTAGAGGCTGCAGTTCCTCTACTGACAACTAGAGGCCGCAGTTCCTCTACTGATCACTAGAGACTGCAGTTCCTCTACTGACCACTAGAGGCTGCAGTTCCTCTACTGACCACTAGAGACTGCAGTTCCTCTACCGACCGCTAAAGTCTGCAGTTCCTCTACTGACCACTTGAGACTGCAGTTCCTCTACCCACCACTAGAGACTGCAGTTCCTCTACCCACCACTAGAGACTGCAGTTCCTCTACTGACAACTAGAGGCTGCAGTTCCTCTACTGACCACTAGAGACTGCAGTTCCTCTACCCACCACTAGAGACTGCAGTTCCTCTACTGACCACTAGAGGCTGCAGTTCCTCTATTGAGCACTAGAGGCTGCAGTTCCTCTACTGATCACTAGAGACTGCAGTTCCTCTACCGACCACTAGAGGCTGCAGTTCCTCTACTGACCACTAGAGGCTGCAGTTTCTCTACTGACTACTAGAGACTACAGTTCCTCTACTGACAATTAGAGGCTGCAGTTCCTCTACTGACCACTAGAGACTGCAGTTCCTCTACTGACCACTAGAGGCTGCAGTTCCTCTACTGACAACTAGAGGCCGCAGTTCCTCTACTGATCACTAGAGACTGCAGTTCCTCTACTGACCACTAGAGGCTGCAGTTCCTCTACTGACCACTAGAGACTGCAGTTCCTCTACCGACCGCTAAAGTCTGCAGTTCCTCTACTGACCACTCGAGGCTGCAGTTCCTCTATCAACCACTACAGTCTGCAGTTCCTCTACCGACCACTAGAGACTGCAGTTCTTCTACCCACCACTAGAGACTGCAGTTCCTCTACTGACCACTAGAGGCTGCAGTTCCTCTATTGAGCACTAGAGGCTGCAGTTCCTCTACTGATCACTAGAGACTGCAGTTCCTCTACCGACCACTAGAGGCTGCAGTTCCTCTACTGACCACTAGAGGCTGCAGTTCCTCTATCAACCACTAGAGGCTGCAGTTCCTCTACCGACCACTAGAGACTGCAGTTCCTCTACCCACCACTAGAGACTGCAGTTCCTCTACTGACAACTAGAGGCTGCAGTTCCTCTACCGACCACCAGAGACTGCAGTTCCTCTACCGACCACTAGAGGCTGCAGTTCCTCTACCGACCACCAGAGACTGCAGTTCCACTACCGACCACCAGAGGCTGCAGTTCCTCTACTGACCACTAGAGGCTGCAATTCCTCTCCTGACAACTAGAGGCTGCAGTTCCTCTACTGACCTCTAGAGGCTGCAGTTCCTCTACCGACTACTAGAGGCCGCAGTTCCTCTGCTGACAATTAGAGGGTGCAGTTCCTCTACTGACCACTAGAGACTGCAGTTCCTCTACTGACCACTAAAGGCTGCAGTTCCTCTACTGACAACTAGAGGCCGCAGTTCCTCTGCTGACCACTAGAGACTGCACTTCGTCTACTGACCACTAGAGGCTGCAGTTCCTCTATGGACCGCTAAAGTCTGCAGTTCCTCTACTGACCACTAGAGGCTGCAGTTCCTCTACTGACCACTAGAGGCTGCAGTTACTCTACCGACCACTAGAGGCTGCAGTTTCTCTACTGACCACTAGAGGCTGCAGTTCCTCTACTGACCACTAGAGGCTGCAGTTCCTCTACCGACCACTAGAGGCTGCAGTTCCTCTACTGACCACTAGAGGCTGCAGTTCCTCTACCGACCACTAAAACTTCATAAACTGACTAAAATTCCTAACTTTTAGTTGTAAAATCATAACTTTTTAGAATTACACATTGTTTTGGAAAAAAATCACTTGTTTTTCTAAACTTTGGCCAAATTGCATTTCTTTCATTCATGTTCTCTATGATGTTACCATGGGAACATCATTTTCAGGTTTTGTCACCTGTCAAAATGAGACGTGTTGTCACTGAAGTCCAGCTGTCCAACGTAACTGTCATCACACACTTACAATTCTATATTTATCCTCAACTCTTCACAAACAACTGATCAGTTCATATTATGAGTCAGTTAACATTAATGAAGTTAATGTTAATTAAATGTCCATTTCTGAACAAAGCTGAGGTTTTGATGACGCATCTTCTCATTAATGTCATTAAAACAGATGGCTGGATCATATTAGTCCCATGTGAATAGCGCAACAATCATAAAAGATCAAGAAAAATCAAACATATGTCATAGATTCTTTGGAGTCAGTGTTGTTTGCAGAAATGAGTGAAAAAAAATAAAGACTTATCTTACACAGAGAAAATCCAGAGGTACAGATGGATCCCCATGATCTGATCTCAGGTCATCTGGGTTTATGCAGCTTTGTCTTCCAGATGGAATCTCATTCTCGTGTCTGCTGTCAGTTTAATAAAATATTTCAGGTTCTTCTGAAAGCGTCCAGCAGTGAACATGACTGTCTCACAAAGACAATTGTCTGGCAGGAAGGGAGCTGCTGCAGCAGACATAGAGATAACGTTTGATTTGCATGTTTCTACCTCTAAACTATAATTTAGAATGAGTAGAGACACACAGAACAAGAGATGTCATAAAAGTGCTGAAGAGATCACGCTGCGACCGTTTCTGTAGTAAAATGTGGCTTCATGGACGTCTGTGAAGAAACTCCAGTCACTTCAGATCAACGTCCTTTAGATCAGCTGAGTTATTAAACAGAAAACCACTGAACCAAAAGACCGTCAGAGCTGACTCCTCCATAAACTATAGAAACCCGTTTGCTCTAGTTATTATTTCAGTATTGTGTGCAGTGTAGTACCTAAACTACCTTAACTACCCAAACTACCTAAACTACCTTAACTACCCAAACTGCCTAAACTACCTTAACTACCCAAACTACCTTAACTACCCAAACTACCTAAACTACCTTAACTACCGAAACTACAAAAACTACCTAAACTACCCAAACTACCTAAACTATCTAAACTACCTTAACTACCCAAAATACCTAAACTACCTTAACTACCCAAACTACCTAAGCTACCCAAACTACCTAAACAATTTAAACCACCTAAATTACATTAACTACCCAAAATACCTAAACTACCTTAACTACCCAAACTACCTAAGCTACCCAAACTACCTAAACTATTTAAACTACCTAAATTACATTAACTACCCAAACTACCGTAACTACCCAAACTACCTAAACTACCCAAATTACCTAAACTACCTAGGATACCTAGACTAACCAAACAACCTAAATTACCTTAAACTACCCAAACTACCCAAACTACCTAAACTACCTAGACTACCCACATACAAGTGTAGTGTTGGAAAGGAGAGGCATCTGGGCTCTGATCAAGAAATAACCATCCCACTGCTGGACTGAGGCTCATCCAGGGAGAAGCTATTATAGCAGTTCCTCTAATGACCGCTAGAGGCTGCAGTTCCTCTACTGACCACTAGAGGCTGCAGTTCCTCTACCGACCACTAGAGGCTGCAGTTCCTCTACCGACCACTAGAGGCTGCAGTTCCTCTACCGACCACTGGAGGCTGCAGTTCATCTACTGACCACTAGAGGCTGCAGTTCCTCTACCGACCACTAGAGGCTGCAGTTCCTCTACCGACCACTGGAGGCTGCAGTTCATCTACTGACCACTAGAGGCTGCAGTTCCTCTACTGACCACTAGAAACTGTAGTTCCTCTACTGACCACTAGAGGCTGCAGTTGCTGTACCGACCACTAGAGGCTGCAGTTCCTCTACCGACCACTAGAGACAGCAGTTCATCTACTGACCACTAGAGGCTGCAGTTCCTGTACCGACCACTAGAGGCTGCAGTTCCTCTACTGACCACTAGAGGCTGTGGTTCCTCTACAGACCACTAGACACTGCAGTTCCTCTACCGACCACTAGAGGCTGCAGTTCATCTACTGACCACTAGAGGCTGCAGTTTATCTACTGACCACTAGAGGCTGCAGTTGCTGTACCGACCACTAGAGGCTGCAGTTCCTCTACTGACTACTAGAGACTGCGGTTCCTCTACTGACCACCAGGTGCTGGTCCAGAACAGAGCAGATCCGCACTGATTCCCAAGTTAAAATGATAATATTTACATCAGCAATAAACATATTTACAGCCTGATACTGAGATAGTTTTTTGTCCTCTTCACTTAGATTCTACATCCATGACAACAGTATGTGGGTGAGATTTTTATTTTTACCACATTGGATAAATATACACTCAAGGAAAAAAGAAACGCACCACTGCTGTTTTACCACATTTTCTTTTGGTTACTTATTTTATATTCAGACCCCATTAATCAATGCTTGTGACAGTTTTAATAGCAATAACATGACCAAACAATAAAGCATCACAGTAAACAAAAACACAGTTATCTGATTCGATTGTCAGTAATTAACATGACCACCATTCGCCTCAAGGACACTGATAATTGATGGGTCCCAATGGTTTCAGCAGCAGTTCTTGTTGCTGGTCGAAACCTGTCACGGAGATGTGACAGCCGATTCGCTCGGTCCTGTGCGGCCGTTGTGACACGTGGTCGACCAGATCTTGGACGGTCATTGGAGGATCCAGTGGTCTGGAAACGCTCAGCAAGGCGTACAACAGTAGAGTGATGGACTCCAAACACCCTGGCTACAGCCCGTGTGCTCCTTCCAGCTTGAAGCATGCCAATGGCACGATCTCTCTCTGGTTGCTGTAGTCGTGGCATCGTGAACAAATGTGCTTTTTATCCATTTTGGTGTCTTTTTATAGGGAATGGTTGTGCACAATTGAGGACAGGTCCAATTCATCTCTGAGTTTTACTCATGACCCAGACATAGGTGATTATACAAAACTACAATTTGTTGTTGCTGATCAAAATCAATCAACCGGAACCAGGAAAACAGTGATTTCATTTTGACTCAAAATTGTACTAAACTCATTGTAGTCTGTAATTTTTCACTGTCTATAATATTTTTGGAAAAATTGAGAAAACGAAAATGGTGCGTTTCTTTTTTCCTTCAGTGTATATTATGCAATAAAGCTGACCAGTCAGATGCCTGGATGTCATTTGACACCGTTTGATTGACGGTTAGCCATCGCTGTTCTGATTTTGGCTACTTAGTGTAAAATGATCGAGGGAAGGCTTTCTCCGTTTTATCAGCTTTACTCTCAGCTCTCATTAACACATCTCAACATACAGTGAGCCGTGTGCCCACGCAACTAACCGCCAAGGAAAAACCAGTCCCCGTAAAACAACCCTGCCGTAACTGTCGTAAACTGTCAACATTACTTCACATCTGAAACCACCCATTTATGACATCTCCCCTTTTTTTTTTGTTAGTTCTAATAACACAACATGGGCAATGGCAGTCAACAGACCTTGACAACAATTTCTCAGTCAGAAAATTAACCTCTCTTTCATGAACATAAAATGCATCTTAGCTTAGTAACGTTACCTCTCTAGCAAACATATTCACCTTTTAAACATTTCTCCCATAACTGTAAGAGGTCTGTAAACAACTTAAAAGTGTAATTGGCAGCAAAAAGTGTCTTTCTGAACTGTAACATTAGCATTAGTATCACACAGACACTGCAATATTTGTGGTGTCACTTTCATTTCTTTTTCTTTTTGTTTTTTTGTTCCAGTCAACTCAGGACAACAACTTTCCTCTTTTTTTTTTTTTTCAACCCCCCCTCGAAGGTTCAATGAGAAAAGAAAAAAAAAGAGTCTGTCTACAGGTCCAGTCTGTTGACAGGTTTGCACACCCATCCGGCCCTGGTGCGAAACTGTCCTGGTGCCCGTGTAGGGGTGTGAGCAAGGGTCATGACCTCACTTGAGGTAGGGGGAAAGGTCTCTGGGGTGACAACTGAATCAGAGGTCTCTCCTGCACTTACGGCCGATGTAGGCGGAGTGTCATGCGCAGGTGGTGAGGATATACCTGCCCGAAGATGGCGACGATTCCTCTGAAACACCGCCCCTTGTGGTGATTTGATGAGGTAAGACCTTGGAGTAACACTTTCCTTAGAAACGATCGCTGGTGTCACCCAGGCCTTTTCCTGATCCAGCTTAGTGAAGACCGCATCTCCTGGTTGGAGTGGTGGAAGAGGTCTGGCACCATGGTGGCGGTTGAAGTAGATAGCCTGTTTCGCCTTCTCACCAGCGTCTTTCTGTTCAACAGTCTTTTTGTTAGGCCATTTATGCCGAAGGTTTTTCTCAAGCGTTGGGAGTGTTGTTCGGATCTTTCTCCCCATTAAGAGCTCTGCTGGACTGACTCCTGTGGTGGTACAGGGAGTAGATCTATAGGACATCAGGGCTAGTAGCGGGTCCTCCTGGCTGAGGATTCTCTTGGCAGTCTGAACTGCTCTCTCCGCATGGCCGTTCCCTTGAGGATGGTGAGGACTTGACGTGATGTGCCTGAAGTCCAGCTCTCTTGCCAGCTCTAGGAATTCTGCACTGGAGAATTGGGGGCCATTGTCGCTCACAACTTCGTTCAGGATTCCAAACCTAGCAAAGGCTGTTTTAAGTCTCTGGATAACCTGAGTGCTGGTAGTGGACGGCAGGTGCAGCACCTCCAGGAACCTTGAGTAGTAGTCTGATACAACAAGGTAATTGTTTTTGTTGTGTTCACAGAGGTCAAAGGCTATTCGTTTCCATGGACGATCAGGCAGAGGTGTGGAGATGAGTGGCTCTTTCTGCTGCGTTCACTTTTGTCGTTGGCAGGTGTGACACGACATCACTGTGTGTTTCAGTTCTGCAGAAAGTCAGGCCACCAGACTGATGAATTTGCCCTGTCTCTACACTTTGTCAGCCCCTGATGTCCATCATGTATTCTCTTTAAGATGTCCGCTCTCAGCGACTGTGGAATGATGATTCTGTTCCCACGTATGAGCAACCCATCAGCTTCTGAGAGTTCACTTTTGACTGTCATGTATGCTCTGACCTCCTGTGGCACGTTTCCACTGTATTCTGGCCATCCTCTTCTAACATGTTTGATGACTGACTGTAGTTCACGATAGGCTGCAGTGGCCATTTTGATGCTCTCCATTCTGCTAAGTGATGCTGGTATGCCCTGTATTACTGTGGCCACATAACACTCCACGTCACTGTGTGTATCTTTCACATCTTTTGTGTATGTCTGTGGGCTTCGGGAAAGAGTATCTGATATGAGGAGGGTTTTTCCTGGCAAGTAGTCAGCCTTAGGTTTGTACCTCATGAGCCGCATCAAAAGGTGCTGACATCTTAAAGGGACATTGTCAACACTCCGGTTGTTAATAGGTGGCCCTAACGGCTTGTGATCGGTCTCGAGTTTGAACTCATCCAGGCCACATAGATACTTGTCGAACTTTTCACACGCCCACACGCCAGCCAAGCACTCCTTTTATATCTGGGCATAGTGTGTTTCGGCCTCAGATAAACGCCTGGAGCAGTAAGCTATCGGCTTCCACTCTTCTCCATGGAGTTGGAGCAGTACAGCTCCCAGTCCAAAACTGCTGGCGTCGGCAGACACAGCTGTGGGCCGTGTGACATCATAAAAGGCGAGAACTGGAGCCTTAGTCAGCATCATTTTAATGTCCTCAAAAGCTGCTTGCTGTGAGTGTCCCCAGGACCAGACGTTCTTGCTCTTCAGGAGCTCATACAGTGGTCGGCCTACTGTTGCAAGAGTTGGGACAAACCTCCCAAGGTAGTTCATCATACCCAGGACCAGGGGCGCCGCTAGGGATTTTGGGCCCCATGAAAAGAATCTTTACCGGGCCCCCCAACACAGCGGCAAAATTTGTTGATGCTGTTTTTGATCATCATTAGGGGCCTCTTAGGGCCCCCCTCAATCATGGGCCCCTATAATCCTTATCCTTTACCCCCCTCTTTTCGGCGCCCCAGCCCAGGACTCTTTTGAGGTCCTGCACATTTTCAGGTGGAGGTAGCTGGCTTATAGCCTCAACTTTGTCGGAGTTGGGCCTGACCCCTGATTGGTCAATAATATGACCCAGGAAGCGTAGTTGGCTCTGTCAGAGGGAGCATTTCTCTCTGTTGAGTTTCAAGCCTGCTGACTCAACACGCTGGAGCACCTTCTCGAGGCGCGCATCATGTTGCTCCATTGAAGTCTCATACACTAAGATGTCGTCCATGAAGACTTCCACGCCTTCCAGTCCTTCCAGAGTCTCCAGCATCTTCCGCTGGAAGATCTCCGGTGCACTGGTTATGCCGAAAGGCAGTCTTTTAAGCAGTACCTGCCAAACGGCGTAATAAATGTCAGTTTGCAGCTGTCTGGATGCAGTGGAATCTGCCAAAATCCACTGGCAGCGTCCAGGGAAGAAAACACAGTTGCACCACTCAACTTGGCTGTTATCTCGTCAGGGACTGGCAGGATGTAGTGCTCCCTTTTAACTGACTTGTTCAGTTTTGTCAGATCCACACAGATCCTGGCTTTGCCTGTGTTCTTTTTTAGAACCGGGACCATGGGTGCACACCATTCAGTGGGTTGGGTCACCGGCTCAATGATCCCATTGTCCTCCATCCTTTTCAGTTTGTCTTTTACTTTCTGAAGCATGGGAAAGGGCACACGGCGAGCAGCATGCACAGTGTACGGTACAGCATCGTCTCTTGACTCAATTTTTACTGGTTCAGTTTTTAATGTGCCATGCTCACCGTAGGCTTGTAGGTGATTGGTGTCGTGCCTCACTTCATCCACTCGCCTCACCAGATTCATCCTTACTGATAGGCTTTGGCTGAGTAGGTTGTTGACTCGGTGTCCACGGACCACATAGGCTGTGAGGGGGTAACCTTTTTCTTTGTGCCTGATTGTAGCTTTAAAACGGCCCAGACACACCACTTCTCCTCCAGGGCTGTCCAGGGGTATGTCGGGTGGCGCTAACGTCCTCTCAAGAGTGAATGTGTGGAAGGTGTTTTCACTTATGACGGTGACATCAGCTCCTGTGTCAATTTTAAACTGCACTGGAATGGAATCCATGTGTAGCTGCCCACTGTTCATTTGTCTCATCGGCATTACTCACTGAGCCCAAAAAGTAAGATGTCTGCCCGGCCCCCACAGTCTCTGACACCTCATTCACTGATCTACTGCTGCGGCATGCTCTAGCCCAGTGTACAACTTTATGACAGTTATGATGGCATGTGGCTCTCTCTGCAGGACACTTTTCATCTTTGTTATGTTGTGCTTTGCCACACCTTCCACATTTCTTATCTTTTCCTCCCCATTTTCTGTCTTTACTTGCCTTGTTGTTGGTGTTGTGCTTTCCAGTGTGTGTTTTTCCGCTTAAACTGTACCTCCTGTACCGCCCCGACAGAGTCCCCCTGCAGACTCACTTACGCTGCGACCTCCTCCGATTGCCTGACGGTCTGTATCGTCAGCGCCAGCGTCAAGTTCTCCATCAGCTGCAGCCTGCGGGAGAGCTCTCTGTCCAGTATCCCGACAACAATGCGGTCGCGGATGTTCTCCTCTCTCGTTTCACCAAACTCACAGTGCTCCGATAAATCATATGCCAAACTTCCCCATCACTACGGCAAAGTCATTACCGTCCTCATCTTCAGAGAATGTGAACGACTTGTAAATGTTCTCTGCCTCGCTGCCCATCGCGTAGATCAGACAGCTCACCTACACTTCACCTTCATCTTTATGCAGCTTAGTAGCTAGTCTGTACTGCTCGAAGCTCTGCTTCCAGTCCAACCACTCCATCGGCTTGTCAAAGGGGAAGTTCGCAGGTGGATTAAACTTTGCCATACCGCTACACGTCTTTTAGTCTTGCTTCACAGTGCATCGAAGCACTTCTGACACCATGTAGAATGATCGAGGGAAGGCTTTGTCCGTTTTATCAGCTTTATTCTCAGCTCTCATTAACACATCTCAACATACAGTGAGCCGTGTGCCCACGCAACTAACCACCAAGGAAAAACCAGTCCCCGTAAAACGTCTCTGCCGTAACTGTCATAAACTGTCAACATTACTTCACATCTGAAACCATCCATTTATGACACTTAGTATATTGTTTTTTTTTATTTGTTTTTTCTTTGTTTTTTTTGGCCCTAGTGGCCTTTATTTCATAGCAAAAGAGAGACAGGAAACAGGGCAGAGAGAACAGGGAAGACATGCGGCAAAGGGTCATCCAGGTCGAACCCGCGACCAGCTGCACGAGGACTGTAGCCTCTGTACATGGACCGCCTGTCCAAACCACTGCACCACTGCACCACTGCCCACCTAGTATGATATTAACTTCTGAGCTGTGAATAAAAACCCAACAGCTCCTGTTGGTATTATAAAGGGAATGTTTTCTGTTAATCCTGCTAACAGACCGACAGGACCAATTGGTCTGGAAGAACATGAGGACCAAGTTGAGCTTAGCTTAGCTGTGCTAACAGCAGCAGTCATTTGATGTCTCCACTGAAACAACATCAGAGATCTGAAGGGAAGAAGACATCAGGTCCCAGCATGACTCCACCTGAAAGAGTCTTCAGATTGTTCTCCATCTTGGCCCGTTGCAGAGGCTGGTGCCAGGCTAGCCCCATCTGTGTGGAGCTCCAGGACTGGCCTCGGTCTCCAGACTGCTGGTGAGCGGGACGTCCAGTCACGCTGAGGTGAACCATGCTGAAGCCCAGGTCCTGAGCTTCCAGGTTCTGTTGGTTGCTGATTCTTGATGTTGATTTCAAGTGTTCCAGTAGCAACACTTGAAATGAGGATGTTTGGTCAAGAAACAAATCAAAAGTGACTTGAATGATCATCCTAAGTTAGCAAAAGCTAAGCTAACTGGTGGGTGTGTTCCAGCCAGCTGGTCTAGCTGCTGGTCCCGCCTCTTTGAGACATGGACCTGAGCAATCTCTTCTACACCTTAAATACATTCCACTCGTGCCAAAAAAAAAAAAACAGCAAAAATAAAAGACATTATGTCAAAGATGGAAAAGCTCATCCACGTAGGGTGGATTACCAGAATGCACTCCTTTCTGACCTCCACAATAAGAGACAGGATAAATGAAATAGACAAAACTCAACATTGTTTCTTCAATTTATTTCTGTTTTTACAGACCACTGTATCTGTTCCAGGATTCTAGCAGATAATTGATTCTTATTCTTTCTCTCTTTTCCTTTTCTGACTACCCTCTATGACAGTTGCGAACTCTCCAGTGTGGCTCTGGTCGGTCCTTTATTTTGGAAGGGATGCTGGGAAGAACAACAGGGTGTGGTCCCAGTTCTGGAGCAGCTGGTGGCTCTATCACATGTGGTCCACCAGGACCAGGTTCTTGTTGTCCAGTTGTTGATTCTGGTTCAGATGGTTGAGATGGTTGTCCAGATGTCGATTCTGGTTCAGATGGTTGTCCAGTTGTTGATTCTGGTTCAGATGGTTGTCCAGATGTTGATTCTGGTTCAGATGGTTGTCCAGATGTTGATTCTGGTTCAGAAGGTTCAGATGGTTGTCCAGATGTTAATTCTGGTTCAGATGGTTGTCCAGTTGTTGATTCTGGTTCAGATGGTTGTCCAGATGTCGATTCTGGTTCAGATGGTTCAGATGGTTGTCTAGTTGTTGATTCTGGTTCAGATGGTTGTCCAGTTGTTGATTCTGGTTCAGATTGTTGTCCAGATGTTGATTCTGGTTCAGATGGTTGTCCAGTTGTTGATTCTGTTTCAGATGGGTGTCCAGATGTTGATACTGGTTCAGATGGTTCAGATGGTTGTCCAGATGTTGATTCTGGTTCAGGTGATTGTCCAGTTGTTGATTCTGGTTCAGATGGTTCAGATGGTTGTCCAGTTGTTGATTCTGGTTCAGATGGTTGTCCAGATGTTGATTCTGGTTCAGATTGTTGTCCAGATGTTGATTCTGGTTCAGGTGATTGTCCAGTTGTTGATTCTGGTTCAGATGGTTCAGATGGTTGTCCAGTTGTTGATTCTGGTTCAGATGGTTGTCCAGATGTTGATTCTGGTTCAGATGGTTGAGATGGTGGTCCAGTTGTCGATTCTGGTTCAGATGGTTCAGATGGTTGTCCAGATGTTGATTCGGGTTCAGATGGTTGAGATGGTTGTCCAGTTGTTGATTCTTGTTCAGATGGTTCAGATGGTTGTCCAGTTGTTGATTCTGGTTCAGATGGTTGTCCAGTTGTTGATTCTGGTTCAGATGGTTCAGATGGTTGTCCAGTTGTCGATTCTGGTTCAGATGGTTCTCCAGATGTTGATTCTGGTTCAGATGGTTGTCCAGTTGTTGATTCTGGTTCAGATGGTTCAGATGGTTGTCCAGATGTCGATTCTGGTTCAGATGGTTGTCCAGTTGTTGATTCTGGTTCAGATGGTTCAGATGGTTGTCCAGTTGTTGATTCTGGTTCAGATGGTTCAGATGGTTGTCCAGTTGTTGATTCTGGTTCAGATGGTTGTCCAGATGTCGATTCTGGTTCTCCAGATGGTTGTCCAGATGTCGATTCTGGTTCAGATGGTTGTCCAGATGTTGATTCTTGTTCAGATGGTTGTCCAGTTGTCGATTCTGGTTCAGATGGTTCAGATGGTTGTCTAGTTGTTGATTCTGGTTCAGATGGTTGTCCAGTTGTTGATTCTGGTTCAGATTGTTGTCCAGATGTTGATTCTGGTTCAGATGGTTGTCCAGTTGTTGATTCTGTTTCAGATGGGTGTCCAGATGTTGATTCTGGTTCAGATGGTTCAGATGGTTGTCCAGATTTTGATTCTGGTTCAGGTGGTTGTCCAGTTGTCGATTCTGGTTCAGATGGTTCAGATGGTTGTCCAGATGTTGATTCTGGTTCAGATGGTTGTCCAGATGTTGATTCTGGTTCAGATGGTTGTCCAGATGTTGATTCTGGTTCAGATGGTTGAGATGGTGGTCCAGTTGTCGATTCTGGTTCAGATGGTTCAGATGGTTGTCCAGATGTTGATTCGGGTTCAGATGGTTGAGATGGTTGTCCAGTTGTTGATTCTTGTTCAGATGGTTCAGATGGTTGTCCAGTTGTTGATTCTGGTTCAGATGGTTCAGATGGTTGTCCAGTTGTCGATTCTGGTTCAGATGGTTCTCCAGATGTTGATTCTGGTTCAGATGGTTGTCCAGTTGTTGATTCTGGTTCAGATGGTTCAGATGGTTGTCCAGATGTCGATTCTGGTTCAGATGGTTGTCCAGTTGTTGATTCTGGTTCAGATGGTTTAGATGGTGTTCCAGTTGTTGATTCTGGTTCAGATGGTTCAAATGGTTGTCCAGTTGTTGATTCTGGTTCAGATGGTTGTCCAGATGTTGATTCTTGTTCAGATGGTTGTCCAGTTGTCGATTCTGGTTCAGATGGTTCAGATGGTTGTCTAGTTGTTGATTCTGGTTCAGATGGTTGTCCAGTTGTTGATTCTGGTTCAGATTGTTGTCCAGATGTTGATTCTGGTTCAGATGGTTGTCCAGTTGTTGATTCTGTTTCAGATGGGTGTCCAGATGTTGATTCTGGTTCAGATGGTTCAGATGGTTGTCCAGATGTTGATTCTGGTTCAGGTGGTTGTCCAGTTGTCGATTCTGGTTCAGATGGTTCAGATGGTTGTCCCGTTGTTGATTCTGGTTCAGATGGTTCTCCAGATGGTTGTCCAGATGTCAATTCTGGTTCAGATGGTTGTCCAGATGTTGATTCTGGATCAGATGGTTGTACAGTTGTCGATTCTGGTTCAGATGGTTCAGATGGTTGTCTAGTTGTTGATTCTGGTTCAGATGGTTGTCCAGTTGTTGATTCTGGTTCAGATTGTTGTCCAGATGTTGATTCTGCTTCAGATGGTTGTCCAGTTGTTGATTCTGTTTCAGATGGGTGTCCAGATGTTGATTCTGGTTCAGATGGTTCAGATGGTTGTCCAGATGTTGATTCTGGTTCAGATGGTTGTCCAGTTGTCGATTCTGGTTCAGATGGTTGTCCAGTTGTTAAGTCTGGTTCAGATGGTTCAGATGGTTGTCCAGATGTTGATTCTGGTTCAGATGGTTCAGATGGTTGTCCAGATGTCGATTCTGGTACAGATGGTTCAGATGGTTGTCCAGATGTTGATTCTGGTTCAGATGGTTGTCCAGATGTTGATTCTGGTTCAGATGGTTGTCCAGATGTTGATTCTGGTTCAGATGGTTCAGATGGTTGTCCAGTTGTTGATTCTTGTTCAGATGGTTCAGATGGTTGTCCAGTTGTTGATTCTGGTTCAGATGGTTGTCCAGTTGTTGATTCTGGTTCAGATGGTTCAGATGGTTGTCCAGTTGTCGATTCTGGCTCAGATGGTTCAGATGGTAGTCCAGATGTCGATTCTGGTTCAGATGGTTCAGATGGTTGTCCAGATGTTGATTCTGGTTCAGATGGTTCAGATGGTTGTCCAGATGTTGATTCTGGTTCAGATGGTTCAGATGGTTGTCCAGATGTCGATTCTGGTTCAGATGGTTCTCCAGATGGTTGTCCAGATGTCGATTCTGGTTCAGATGGTTGTCCAGTTGTTGATTCTGGTTCAGATGGTTGTCCAGATGTCGATTCTGGTTCAGATGGTTGTCCAGATGTTGATTCTGGTTTAGATGGTTCAGATGGTTGTCCAGTTGTTGATTCTGGTTCAGATGGTTCAGATGGTTGTCCAAATGTTGATTCTGGTTCAGATGGTTCAGATGGTTGTCCAAATGTTGATTCTGGTTCAGATGGTTCAGATGGTTGTCCAGTTGTTGATTGTGGTTCAGATGGTTCAGATGGTTGTCCAGATGTCGATTCTGGTTCAGATGGTTCAGATGGTTGTCCAGATGTTGATTCTGGTTCAAAAGGTTCATATGGTTCTCCAGTTGTCGATTCTGGTTCAGATGGTTTAGATGGTTTTCCAGATGTTGATTGTGGTTCATATGGTTCAGATGGTTGTCTAGTCGTCGATTCTGGTTCATATGGTTGTCCAGATGTTAATTCTGGTTCAGATGGTTCAGATGAATGTCCAGATGTTGATTCTGGTTCAGATGGTTCAGAGGGTTGTCCAGTTGTCGATTCTGGTTCATATGGTTGTCCAGATGTTAATTCTGGTTCAGATGGTTCAGATGGTTGTCCAGATGTTGATTCTGGTTCAGATGGTTGTCCAGTTGTTGATTCTGGTTTAGATGGTTCAGATGGTTGTCCAGTTGTCGATTCTGATTCAGATGGTTCAGATGGTTGTCCAGTTGTTGATTCTGGTTCAGATGGTTCAGATGGTTGTCTAGTCGTCGATTCTGGTTCATATGGTTGTCCAGATGTCGATTCTGGTTCAGATGGTCCAGATGGTTGTCCAGATGTCGATTCTGGTTCAGATGGTTCAGATGGTTGTCCTGATGTCGATTCTGGTTCAGATGGTTCAGATGGTTGTCCAGTTGTTGATTCTGGATCAGATGGTTCAGATGGTTGTCCAGATGTCGATTCTGGTTCAGATGGTTGTCCAGTTGTTGATTCTGGTTCAGATGGTTCAGATGGTTGTCCAGTTGTTGATTCTGGTTCAGACGGTTCAGATGGTTGTCCAGTTGTTGATTCTGGTTCAGATGGTTCAGATGGTTGTCCAGATGTTAATTCTGGTTCAGATGGTTGTCCAGTTGTTGATTCTGGTTCAGAAGGTTCAGATGGTTGTCCAGATGTTAATTCTGGTTCAGATGGTTGTCCAGTTGTTGATTCTGGTTCAGATGGTTGTCCAGATGTTGATGCTGGTTCAGATGGTTGTCCAGTTGTTGATTCTGGTTCAGATGGTTCAGATGGTTGTCCAGTTGTTGATTCTGGTTCAGATGGTTGTCCAGTTGTTGATTCTGGTTCAGATGGTTCAGATGGTTGTCCAGTTGTTGATTCTAGTTCAGATGGTTCAGATGGTTCAGATGGTTGTCCAGTTGTTGATTCTGGTTCAGATGGTTCAGATGGTTGTCCAGTTGTCGATTCTGGTTCAGATGGTTCTCCAGATGTTGATTCTGGTTCAGATGGTTGTCCAGTTGTTGATTCTGGTTCAGATGGTTCAGATGGTTCAGATGGTTGTCCAGTTGTTGGTTCTGGTTCAGATGGTTGTCCAGATGTTGATTCTGGTTCAGATGGTTGTCCAGATGTATATTCTGGTTCAGATGGTTGTCCAGTTGTTGATTCTGGTTCAAATGGTTGTCCAGATGTCAATTCTGGTTCAGATGGTTCAGATGGTTGTCCAGTTGTCGATTCTGGTTCAGATGGTTGTCCAGATGTTGATTCTGGTTCAGATGATTCAGATGATTCTGGTCCAGATGTTCTGGTGGAGCCCTCAGGTCCTCTCCCAGCAGCCTGACCACAGTCACATGGTTTGAGGTCAAGGATGCTTTTAATGAGCTGAGCACTGGGGAAGTCCATACTGATGACTCCTATGCAGCCTCTGTTGGAGGACTTTCTTCTATGTCCCTCCACAAACTCACTCAGCTGGTTGTTGACTTCTTGAGCCAACGTTTTTGGACGTTGTAAAGTAGAGGCAACAGTCTCAGTGACCAGGACGTGATGACCACACAAGTGTGACTTGATCCATTTGATTTTGTCTTCAACATCTTTTAACTTGTACTTCTCAAAGAAAGATGATTTGTGATTTTTCACTCCAGTTGGGAACGTCCCAGACCGCAGAAGAACAATCTTGCCCCGAGCTTCCTTCATACTTGGTACCGACTCCTTCATCCATATTCTGTCTTGGAAGTTTTCAAGTAAATTCTTCACCAACATCTTAACTTCTTTCTTTTTTCTTTTGAAGCCCATGTAAAATAACGTTCAAAAGCACCGCCTCATTCTGATGTGTCATTAAGAAATTAATCATCTGGCTCAAAACTACATCCAAACTGTTACTCTGTCCCCACATCCAGTTAGCATCTCTGATTTTGACGGACTTCTGAAAGGGAAGCCAGTTCCCAGCGTGGACGTCGAAGTATCGTACTCCCACTTTGAGCTGCTTTTCCAAAGTCCAAACCTGACTTTTACTTAATATCCCTTTTACGGTCAAACTCTCATGAGTTCCAGGAATGGCGATGGCTGAGATGGGAGTGTCGTCAGGGATGGACTTCATCCAGTCTGTGTTTTGACGTCGTGGATCCAGGTCCGGGTTGTCATTGAAACCTTCCCCTCCATGTGATGGTGCAGATTTTGGTTCATGTACTGCTACAGGCTTTAGATGAGCTCTTGTGTCAGATGGTTCAGATGGTTCTGGTCCAGATCGACCGGTGGAGCCCTCAGGTCCTCTCCCAGCAGCCTGACCACAGTCACATGGTTTGAGGTCAAGTATGCTTTTAATGAGCTGAGCACTGGGGAAGTCCATACTGATGACTCCTATGCAGCCTCTGTTGGAGGACTTTCTTCTATGTCTCTCCACAAACTCACTCAGCTGCTTGTTGACTTCTTGAGCCAATGTTTTTGGACGTTGTAAAGTAGAGGCAACAGTCTCAGTAACCAGGACGTGATGACCACACAAGTGTGACTTGATCCGTTTGATTTTGTCTTCAACATCTTTTAACTTGTTCTTCTCAAAGAAAGATGATTTGTGATTTTTCACTCCAGTTGGGAACGTCCCAGACCGCAGAAGAACAATCTTGCCCCGAGCTTCCTTCATACTTGGTACCGACTCCTTCATCCATATTCTGTCTTGGAAGTTTTCAAGTAAATTCTTCACCAACATCTTAACTTCTTTCTTTTGAAACCCATGTAAAATAACGTTCAAAAGCACCGCCTCATTCTGATGTGTCATTAAGAAATTAATCATCTGGCTCAAAACTACATCCAAACTGTTACTCTGTCCCCACATCCATTTAGCATCTCTGATTTTGACGGATTTCTGAAAGGGAAGCCAGTTCCCAGCGTGGACGTCGAAGTATCGTACTCCCACTTTGAGCTGCTTTTCCAAAGTCCAAACCTGACTTTTACTTAATATCCCTTTTACGGTCAAACTCTCATGAGTTCCAGGAATGGCGATGGCTGAGATGGGAGTGTCGTCAGGGATGGACTTCATCCAGTCTGTGTTTTGACGTCGTGGATCCAGGTCTGGGTTGTCATTGAAACCTTCCCCTCCATGTGATGGTGCAGATTTTGGTTCATGTACTGCTACAGGCTTTAGATGAGCTCTTGTGTCAGATGGTTCAGATGGTTCTGGTCCAGATCGACCGGTGGAGCCCTCAGGTCCTCTCCCAGCAGCCTGACCACAGTCACATGGTTTGAGGTCAAGGATGCTTTTAATGAGCTGAGCACTGGGGAAGTCCATACTGATGACTCCTATGCAGCCTCTGTTGGAGGACTTTCTTCTATGTCTCTCCACAAACTCACTCAGCTGCTTGTTGACTTCTTGAGCCAACGTTTTTGGACGTTGTAAAGTAGACGCAACAGTCTCAGTGACCAGGACGTGATGACCACACAAGTGTGACTTGATCCGTTTGATTTTGTCTTCAACATCTTTTAACTTGTTCTTCTCAAAGAAAGATGATTTGTGATTTTCCACTCCAGTTGGGAACGTCCCAGACCGCAGAAGAACAATCTTGCCCCGAGCTTCCTTCATACTTGGTACCGACTCCTTCATCCATATTCTGTCTTGGAAGTTTTCAAGTAAATTCTTCACCAACATCTTAACTTCTTTCTTTTGAAGCCCATGTAAAATAACGTTCAAAAGCACCGCCTCATTCTGATGTGTCATTAAGAAATTAATCATCTGGCTCAAAACTACATCCAAACTGTTACTCTGTCCCCACATCCATTTAGCATCTCTGATTTTGACGGACTTCTGAAAGGGAAGCCAGTTCCCAGCGTGGACGTCAAAGTATCGTACTCCCACTTTGAGCTGCTTTTCCAAAGTCCAAACCTGACTTTTACTTAATATCCCTTTTACGGTCAAACTCTCATGAGTTCCAGGAATGGCGATGGCTGAGATGGGAGTGTCGTCAGGGATGGACTTCATCCAGTCTGTGTTGTGACGTCGTGGGTCCAGGTCCGGGTCGTAATTAAAACCTTCACTGGCGCTGGCACAGGAACTTATTCTGGTAGGGAGGAAGAATAAGAGACTTTCAAAGACTGTATAAGGTAATATGTTTGAAGACTGTCAGTTGTCCAGGTCAAAGGCTGAATCAAGAGTCCCTCCCCCACCTGTCAGTCTGAAATGATGCTTCTGGGTGGAAGATGAGATGTGTTCATTGATTCAAGTCTTTGATAAACAAGCATAATCAAATAAATGAACATAGAAAACAAATAATATGCAGTCTCTTATTTTACAGAAAAACGTGAAATAAAGATGTAAAGATGTATCTTACACAGAGAAAAGCCAGAGGTAAAGATGGATCTCCATTATCTGTAACATCAGGTTAGAGATGTCTCAGTCCTGTGTCCTCCAGAACGTGTTCAACGCTAAACACGACTGTCTCACAAAGACAGTTGTCAGAGCAGCCAGCTGCTCTCGCAGCCAGCGTAGAGATAAAGTCTCATTTGAATGTTTCGACGGGTAGGGTGAGGGTTTCTACGTGTAATCTGTCATTTAGAGTCAGCAGCAGCACTGAACGCGTCACAAGCTTTCAGCTGCTGTACTGCAGCCAGCAAACATGAACCAAAGAGATATCAGTGTATGACAGAAAAATGGTTGTTTCCAGCAGTTCAGTCAGTCCCCCAGATGAGTGTTCATCATCCTCTGTTACAGAATAGTTTCAGGACTTCACCAGTTCACTTCAATTCACTTCAATTCAACTTTATTTGTATCACATCTATTACAATATAAACTGTCTCTCTGTGCCTTACAGACCCAGATCATGACCCCTGAGGAAATATTATTAACTAAAATAATATTATGAAATCCTTATGAAAGAAACAATGGAAAGTAAAAAAACAAAAAACAAACAAAAAAAAAAACAATTCCTCAAGTGGGAGAAAAACCTTTAAGGCAATCAGTGTCAAGGAAAAACTTCCCTTTAGGATGAAGAAACTTTGATCAGGACCTTGATCATAAGGGAGCACCTTCCTGCTGAAGGAGGAGGAAGACAGGACAGAGAGAGGATGGAGGTCTGAAAGAGGAGAGCACATAGATCCTGGCAATATTATATTGGACAAAATATATCAATAATAATTCTCAATTAACTGGAAAACTAATAATTCCATGTTCTTCTATTCTGACTGGTTCATTGTGAGTACATGAACTACAGAAATGACTATAAAAACAGATGTAGGCAGCAACACTGAGATGGTCAGAGGATCAGACTGCAGGTCAGCATGTTACTGGATATCCAAGAGACATCTATATAGACAGGTGGAGGTCAATGCTGGGATGACATCTATATAGACAGGTGGACGTAAACGCTGGAATGATATCTATATAGACAGGTGGAGGTCAATGCTGGGATGACGTCTATATAGACAGGTGGAGGTAAACGCTGGGATGACATCTATATAGACAGGTGGAGGTCAACGCTGGGATGACGTCTATATAGACAGGTGGAGGTCAACGCTGGGATGACGTCTATATAGACAAGTGGAGGTCAATGCTGGGATGATGTCTATATAGACAGGTGGAGGTCAACGCTGGGATGACGTCTATATAGACATGTGGAGGTCAACGCTGGGATGACGTCTATATAGACAAGTGGAGGTCAATGCTGGGATGACATCTATATAGACAGGTGGAGGTCAACGCTGGGATGACGTCTATATAGACAGGTGGAGGTAAACGCTGGGATGACATCTATATAGACAGGTGGAGGTCAACGCTGGGATGACGTTTATATAGACAAGTGGAGGTCAATGCTGGGATGATGTCTATATAGACAGGTGGAGGTAACACTGGAATGACGTCTATATAGACAGGTGGAGGTCAACGCTGGGATGACGTCTATATAGACAGGTGGAGGTCAACGCTGGGATGACGTCTATATAGACAGGTGGAGGTCAACGCTGGGATGACGTCTATATAGACAGGTGGAGGTCAACGCTGGGATGATGTCTATATAGACAGGTGGAGGTCAACGCTGGGATGACGTCTATATAGACATGTGGAGGTCAACGCTGGGATGACGTCTATATAGACAAGTGGAGGTCAATGCTGGGATGACATCTATATAGACAGGTGGAGGTCAACGCTGGGATGACGTCTATATAGACAGGTGGAGGTAAACGCTGGGATGACATCTATATAGACAGGTGGAGGTCAACGCTGGGATGACGTCTATATAGACAGGTGGAGGTCTACGCTGGGATGACGTCTATATAGACAGGTGGAGGTCAACGCTGGGATGACGTCTATATAGACAAGTGGAGGTCAATGCTGGGATGATGTCTATATAGACAGGTGGAGGTAACACTGGAATGACGTCTATATAGACAGGTGGAGGTCAACGCTGGGATGACGTCTATATAGACAGGTGGAGGTCAACGCTGGGATGACGTCTATATATACAGGTGGAGGTCAACGCTGGGATGACGTCTATATAGACAAGTGGAGGTCAACGCTGGGATGATGTCTATATAGACAGGTGGAGTTCAACACTGGAATGATGTCTATATAGACAGGTGGAGGTCAACGCTGGGATGATGTCTATATAGACAGGTGGAGTTCAACACTGGAATGACGTCTATATAGACAGGTGGAGGTAAATGCTGGGATGACGTCTATATAGATGGGTGGAGGTAAATGCTGGGATGACGTCTATAAAGATGGGTGGAGGTCAATGCCGGGTTGACGTCCATAAAGACAGGTGGAGGTCAACGCTGGGATGACGTCTATATAGACAGGTGGAGGTAAATGCTGGGATGACGTCTATATAGATGGGTGGAGGTCAACGCTGGGATGACGTCTATATAGACAGGTGGAGGTTAATGTCAGGATGATGTCTATATAGACAGGTAGAGGTCAATGCCGGGTTGACGTCCATAAAGACAGGTGGAGGTCAACGCTGGGATGACGTCTATATAGACAGGTGGAGGTAAATGCTGGGATGACGTCTATATAGATGGGTGGAGGTCAACGCTGGGATGACGTCTATATAGACAGGTGGAGGTTAATGCCAGGATGATGTCTATATAGACAGGTAGAGGTCAACGCCGGGATGACGTCTTAATAGACAGGTGGAGGTAAATACCGGGATGACGTCTATATAGACAGGTGGAGGTCAACGCTGGGATGACGTCTATATAGACAGGTGGAGGTCAACGCTGGGATGACGTCTATATAGACGGGTGGAGGTAGATGCCAGGATGAAGTCTATATAGACAGGTGGAGGTAAACGCTGGGATAACATCTATATAGATGGGTGGAGGTTAACACTGGGATGACGTCTATATAGACAGGTGGACGTAAATGCTGGGATGACGTCTGTATAGACAGATGGAGATAAATGCCAGGATGACGGCTATATAGACGGATGGAGGTCAACGCCGGGATGACGTCTATATAGACAGGTGGAGGACAACACCTGGATGACGTCTATATAGATAGGTGGAGGTAAACGCTGGAATGACGTCTATATAGAAAGGTGCATGTAAAGGCTGGGATGACATCTATATAGATGGTTGGACGTCAACGCAGGGATGACGTCTATATAGACGGGTGGCGGTAAATGCCAGGTTGACGTCTTTATAGACCGGTGGAGGTAAACGCTGGGATGGCGTCTATATAGATGGGTGGAGATAAATGCAAGGATGACGTCAATATAGACAGATGGAGGTAAACGCTGGAATGACTTCTATATAGATGGGTGGAGGTCAACGTCGGGATGACGTCTATATAGACTGGTGGAGGTAAATGCCAAGATGACGTCTATATGGACAGGTGGAGGTCAACGCTGGGATGAAGTCTTTATAGACGGGTGGAGGCCAACGCCGGGATGATGTCTATATAGACAGGGGGAGGTAAACGCTGGGATTACGTCTATATATATTGTTGCAAGTCAACGCAGGGCTGACGTCTATATTGACGGGCGGAGGTAAATGCCAGGATGACGTCTATGTAGACGGGTGGAAGTCAATGCCGGGATGACGTCTATATAGACAGGTGGAGGTAAACGCTGGGTTGACGTCTATATATATTGTTGCAAGTCAACGCAGGGCTGACGTCTATATTGACGGGTGGAGGTAAATGCCAGGATGACGTCTATGTAGACGGGTGGAGGTAAATGCCAGGATGATGTCTATATAGACAGGTAGAGGTCAACGCCGGGATGACGTCTTAATAGACAGGTGGAGGTAAATACCGGGATGACGTCTATATAGACAGGTGGAGGTCAACGCTGGGATGACGTCTATATAGACAGGTGGAGGTCAACGCTGGGATGACGTCTATATAGACGGGTGGAGGTAGATGCCAGGATGAAGTCTATATAGACAGGTGGAGGTAAACGCTGGGATAACATCTATATAGATGGGTGGAGGTTAACACTGGGATGACGTCTATATAGACAGGTGGACGTAAATGCTGGGATGACGTCTGTATAGACAGATGGAGATAAATGCCAGGATGACGGCTATATAGACGGATGGAGGTCAACGCCGGGATGACGTCTATATAGACAGGTGGAGGACAACACCTGGATGACGTCTATATAGATAGGTGGAGGTAAACGCTGGAATGACGTCTATATAGAAAGGTGCATGTAAAGGCTGGGATGACATCTATATAGATGGTTGGACGTCAACGCAGGGATGACGTCTATATAGACGGGTGGCGGTAAATGCCAGGTTGACGTCTTTATAGACCGGTGGAGGTAAACGCTGGGATGGCGTCTATATAGATGGGTGGAGATAAATGCAAGGATGACGTCAATATAGACAGATGGAGGTAAACGCTGGAATGACTTCTATATAGATGGGTGGAGGTCAACGTCGGGATGACGTCTATATAGACTGGTGGAGGTAAATGCCAAGATGACGTCTATATGGACAGGTGGAGGTCAACGCTGGGATGAAGTCTTTATAGACGGGTGGAGGCCAACGCCGGGATGATGTCTATATAGACAGGGGGAGGTAAACGCTGGGATTACGTCTATATATATTGTTGCAAGTCAACGCAGGGCTGACGTCTATATTGACGGGCGGAGGTAAATGCCAGGATGACGTCTATGTAGACGGGTGGAAGTCAATGCCGGGATGACGTCTATATAGACAGGTGGAGGTAAACGCTGGGTTGACGTCTATATATATTGTTGCAAGTCAACGCAGGGCTGACGTCTATATTGACGGGTGGAGGTAAATGCCAGGATGACGTCTATGTAGACGGGTGGAGGTAAATGCCGGGATGACGTCTATATAGACAGGTGGAGGTCAACGCTGGGATGACGTCTATATAGACAGGTGGAGGTCAATGCTGGGATGACGTCGATATATAGACAGGTGGAGGTCAACGCTGGGATGACGTCTATATGGACAGGTGGAGGTTTCGCCGGGATGATGTCTATAGACAGGTGGAGGTCAACGCGGGGTGATGTCTAATAGACAGGTGGAGGTAAATGCCGGGACAACGTTTTATATAGACAGGTGGAGGTCAACGCTTGGATGACGTTTATATAGATGGGTGCAGGTCAAAGCTAGGATGACGTCTATATAGACGGGTGGAGGTAAATGCCAGGATGATGTCTATATAGACAGGTGGAGGTAAATGCCAGGATCAAGTCTATATAGACCGGTGGAGGTAAATGCCAGGATGACGTCTATATAGACGGGTGGAGGTAAACGTTGGGATGACGTCTATATAAATGTGTGGAGGTAAACAGTGGGATGACGTCTATATAGATGGGTGGAGGTAAATGCCAGAATGACGTCTATATAGACAGGTGGAGATAAACGCTGGGATGATGTCTATATAAATGGGTGGAGGTCAACGCCAGGATGACGTCTATATAAACGGGTGGAGGTAAATGACAGGATAACGTCTATATAGACAGGTGGAGGTCAACGCTGGGATGAAGTCTATATAGATAGGTGGAGGTCAACAACGGGTTGACATCTATATAGACAGGTGGAGGTCAATGCTGGGATAACATCTATATGGACAGGTGGAGGTAAATGCCAGGATGACGTCTATATAGACAGGTGGGGGTCAACGCTTGGATTACGTATATATATATGGGTGCAGGTCAAAGCTGGGATGACATCTATATAGACGGGTGGAGGTAAATGCCAATGATGTTTATATAGACGGGTGGAGGTAAATGCCAGATCAAGTCTATATAGACGGGTGGAGGTAAATGCCAGGATGACGTCTATATAGACGGGTGGAGGTAAACGCTGGGATGACGTCTATATAGACAGGTGGAGGTCAATGCTGGGATGACTTCTCTATAGACAGGTGGAGGTCAACACTGGGATAACGTCTATATAGACAGGTGGAGGCAAACGGTGGGATGACGTCTATATAGAGGTGGAAGTCAACGCTGGGATGACGTCTATATAGACAGGTGAAGGTCAAACGCCTGGGATGACGTCTATATAGACAGGTGGAGGTCAACGCTGGGATGACGTCTATATAGACAGGTGGAGGTCAACGCTGGGATGACGTCTATATAGACGGGTGGAGGTCAACGCTGGGATGACGTCTATATAGACGGGTGGAGGTCAACGCTGGGATGACGTCTATATAGACGGGTGAAGGTCAACGCTGGGATGACGTCTATATAGACAGGTGGAGGTAAATGCCAGGATGACGTCTTTATAGACAGGTAGAGGTCAATGCCGGGTTGACGTCCATAAAGACAGGTGGAGGTCAACACTGGGATGACGTCTATATAGACAGGTGGAGGTAAATGCTGGGATGACGTCTATATAGATGGGTGGAGGTCTACGCTGGGATGACGTCTATATAGACAGGTGGATGTAAATGCTGGGGTTGACGTTTATATAGACGGGTGGAGGTAAATGCCAGGTTAACGTCTATATAGACGGGTGAAGGTATGTGCCAGGATGACGTCTATATAGACGGGTGGAGGTAAATGCCAGAATGACGTCTATATGGACAGGTGGAAGTTAACGCTGGGATGAAGTCTATATGGAATGGTGGAGGCCAATGCAGGGATGATGTTTATATAGACAGGTGGAGGTAAATGCCAGGATGACGTCTATATAGACGGGTGGATGTAAATGCCAGGATGATGTCTATATAGACTGGTAGAGGTCAATGCCGGGATGACGTCTATATAGACAGGTGGAGGTAAACGCTGGGTTGACGTCTATATATATTGTTGCAAGTCAACGTAGGGCTGACGTCTATATTGACGGGTGGAGGTAAATGCCAGGATGACTTCTATGTAGACGGGTGGAGGTAAATGCTGGGATGACGTCTATATAGATGGGTGGAGGTCAACGCTGGGATGACGTCTATATAGACAGGTGGAGGTAAATGCTGGGATGACGTCTATATAGATGGGTGGAGGTCAACGCTGGGATGACGTCTATATAGACAGGTGGAGGTCAAATGCCAAGATGAAGTCTCTATATAGACAGGTAGAGGTCAACGCCGGGATGACGTTTTAATAGACAGGTGGAGGTCAACGCTGGGATGACGTCTATATAGACAGGTGGAGGTCAACGTTTGGATGACATCTATATAGATGGGTGGAGGTCAAAGCTGGGATGACGTCTATATAGGCGGGTGGAGGTCAAAGCTCAGATGATGTCTATATAGACAGGTGGAGGTAAAGGCTGGGGTTGACGTCGATAGACGGGTGGAGGTAAATGCCAGGTTGACATCTATATAGACAGGTGGAGGTAAATGCCAGGATGACGTCTATATAGACAGGTGGAGGTAAATGCCAGGATGACGTCTATATGGACAGGTGGAAGTCAACGCTGGGATGAAGTCTATATAGACAGGTGGAGGCCAACGCAGGGATGATGTCTATATAAACAGGTGGAGGTCAACGCTGGGATAACATCTATATAGATGGGTGGAGGTCAACACTGGGATGACGTCTATATAGACAGGTGGAGGTAAATGCTGGAATGACGTCTGTATAGACAGATGGAGGTAAATGCCAGGATGACGGCTATATAGACGGATGGAGGTCAACGCTGGGATGACGTCTATATGGACAGGTGGAGGTAAACGCTGGGTTGACGTCTATATATATTGTTGCAAGTCAACGCAGGGCTGACGTCTATATTGACGGGTGGAGGTAAATGCCAGGATGACGTCTATGTAGACGGGTGGAGGTAAATGCCGGGATGACGTCTATATAGACAGGTGGAGGTCAACGCTGGGATGACGTCTATATAGACAGGTGGAGGTCAATGCTGGGATGACGTCGATATATAGACAGGTGGAGGTCAACGCTGGGATGACGTCTATATGGACAGGTGGAGGTTTACGCCGGGATGATGTCTATATAGACAGGTGGAGGTCAACGCAGGGGTGATGTCTATATAGACAGGTGGAGGTAAATGCCGGGACAACGTTTATATAGACAGGTGGAGGTCAACGCTTGGATGACGTTTATATAGATGGGTGCAGGTCAAAGCTAGGATGACGTCTATATAGACGGGTGGAGGTAAATGCCAGGATGATGTCTATATAGACAGGTGGAGGTAAATGCCAGGATCAAGTCTATATAGACCGGTGGAGGTAAATGCCAGGATGACGTCTATATAGACGGGTGGAGGTAAACGTTGGGATGACGTCTATATAAATGTGTGGAGGTAAACAGTGGGATGACGTCTATATAGATGGGTGGAGGTAAATGCCAGAATGACGTCTATATAGACAGGTGGAGATAAACGCTGGGATGATGTCTATATAAATGGGTGGAGGTCAACGCCAGGATGACGTCTATATAAACGGGTGGAGGTAAATGACAGGATAACGTCTATATAGACAGGTGGAGGTCAACGCTGGGATGAAGTCTATATAGATAGGTGGAGGTCAACAACGGGTTGACATCTATATAGACAGGTGGAGGTCAATGCTGGGATAACATCTATATGGACAGGTGGAGGTAAATGCCAGGATGACGTCTATATAGACAGGTGGGGGTCAACGCTTGGATTACGTATATATATATGGGTGCAGGTCAAAGCTGGGATGACATCTATATAGACGGGTGGAGGTAAATGCCAAGATGATGTTTATATAGACGGGTGGAAGTAAATGCCAGGATCAAGTCTATATAGACGGGTGGAGGTAAATGCCAGGATGACGTCTATATAGACGGGTGGAGGTAAACGCTGGGATGACGTCTATATAGACAGGTGGAGGTCAATGCTGGGATGACTTCTCTATAGACAGGTGGAGGTCAACACTGGGATAACGTCTATATAGACAGGTGGAGGCAAACGGTGGGATGACGTCTATATAGATAGGTGGAAGTCAACGCTGGGATGACGTCTATATAGACAGGTGAAGGTCAACCCTTAAATGACGTCTATATAGACAGGTGGAGGTAAACGCTGGGATGACGTCTATATAGACAGGTGGAGGTCAACGCTGGGATGACGTCTATATAGACGGGTGGAGGTCAACGCTGGGATGACGTCTATATAGACGGGTGGAGGTCAACGCTGGGATGACGTCTATATAGACGGGTGAAGGTCAACGCTGGGATGACGTCTATATAGACAGGTGGAGGTAAATGCCAGGATGACGTCTTATAGACAGGTAGAGGTCAATGCCGGGTTGACGTCCATAAAGACAGGTGGAGGTCAACACTGGGATGACGTCTATATAGACAGGTGGAGGTAAATGCTGGGATGACGTCTATATAGATGGGTGGAGGTCTACGCTGGGATGACGTCTATATAGACAGGTGGATGTAAATGCTGGGGTTGACGTTTATATAGACGGGTGGAGGTAAATGCCAGGTTAACGTCTATATAGACGGGTGAAGGTATGTGCCAGGATGACGTCTATATAGACGGGTGGAGGTAAATGCCAGAATGACGTCTATATGGACAGGTGGAAGTTAACGCTGGGATGAAGTCTATATGGAATGGTGGAGGCCAATGCAGGGATGATGTTTATATAGACAGGTGGAGGTAAATGCCAGGATGACGTCTATATAGACGGGTGGATGTAAATGCCAGGATGATGTCTATATAGACTGGTAGAGGTCAATGCCGGGATGACGTCTATATAGACAGGTGGAGGTAAACGCTGGGTTGACGTCTATATATATTGTTGCAAGTCAACGTAGGCTGACGTCTATATTGACGGGTGGATGGTAAATGCCAGGATGACTTCTATGTAGACGGGTGGAGGTAAATGCTGGGATGACGTCTATATAGATGGGTGGAGGTCAACGCTGGGATGACGTCTATATAGACAGGTGGAGGTAAATGCTGGGATGACGTCTATATAGATGGGTGGAGGTCAACGCTGGGATGACGTCTATATAGACAGGTGGAGGTAAATGCCAAGATGAAGTCTATATAGACAGGTAGAGGTCAACGCCGGGATGACGTTTTAATAGACAGGTGGAGGTCAACGCTGGGATGACGTCTATATAGACAGGTGGAGGTCAACGTTTGGATGACATCTATATAGATGGGTGGAGGTCAAAGCTGGGATGACGTCTATATAGGCGGGTGGAGGTCAAAGCTCAGATGATGTCTATATAGACAGGTGGAGGTAAAGGCTGGGGTTGACGTCGATAGACGGGTGGAGGTAAATGCCAGGTTGACATCTATATAGACAGGTGGAGGTAAATGCCAGGATGACGTCTATATAGACAGGTGGAGGTAAATGCCAGGATGACGTCTATATGGACAGGTGGAAGTCAACGCTGGGATGAAGTCTATATAGACAGGTGGAGGCCAACGCAGGGATGATGTCTATATAAACAGGTGGAGGTCAACGCTGGGATAACATCTATATAGATGGGTGGAGGTCAACACTGGGATGACGTCTATATAGACAGGTGGAGGTAAATGCTGGAATGACGTCTGTATAGACAGATGGAGGTAAATGCCAGGATGACGGCTATATAGACGGATGGAGGTCAACGCCGGGATGACGTCTATATAGACAGGTGGAGGACAACACCTGGATGACGTCTATATAGATAGGTGGAGGTAAACGCTGGGATGACGTCTATATAGAAAGGTGGATGTAAAGGCTGGGATGACATCTATATAGATGGTTGAACGTCAACGCAGGGATGACGTCTATATTGACGGATGGAGGTAAATGCCAGGTTGACGTCTTTATAGACCGGTGGAGGTAAACGCTGGGATGGCGTCTATATAGATGGGTGGAGATAAATACCAGGATGACGTCTATATAGACAGATGGAGGTAAACGCTGGAATGACTTCTATATAGATGGGTGGAGGTCAACGTCGGGATGACGTCTATATAGACTGGTGGAGGTAAATGCCAAGATGACGTCTATATGGACAGGTGGAGGTCAACGCTGGGATGAAGTCTTTATAGACAGGTGGAGGCCAATGCTGGGATGATGTCTATATAGACAGGTGGAGGTAAACGCTGGGATGACTTCTATATATATTGTTGCAAGTCAACGCAGGGCTGACGTCTATATTGACGGATGGAGGTAAATGCCATGATGACTTCTATATAGACAGATGGAGGTCAACGCTGGGAAGACGTCTATATAGACGGGTGGAAGTCAACGCTGGGATGACGTCTATATAGACAGGTGGAGGTCAATGCTGGGATGACGTCGATATATAGACAGGTGGAGGTCAACGCTGGGATGACGTCTATATTGACGGGTGGAGGTAAATGCCAGGATGACGTCTATGTAGACGGGTGGAGGTAAACGCTGGGTTGACGTCTATATATATTGTTGCAAGTCAACGTAGGGCTGACGTCTATATTGACGGGTGGAGGTAAATGCCAGGATGACTTCTATGTAGACGGGTGGAGGTAAATGCCAGGATGACGTCTATGTAGACGGGTGGAGGTAAATGCCGGGATGACGTCTATATAGACGGGTGGAGGTCAACGCTGGGATGACGTCTATATAGACAGGTGGAGGTCAACGCTGGGATGACGTCTATATAGATGGGTGGAGGTCAACGCTGGGATGACGTCTATATAGACAGGTGGAGGTCAATGCAGGGGTGATGTCTATATAGACGGGTGGAGGTCAACGCTGGGATGACGTCTATATAGACAGGTGGAGGTCAACACTGGGATGACGTCTATATAGATGGGTGGAGGTCAAAGCTGGGATGATGTCTATATAGACGGGTGGAGGTAAATGCCAGGATGATGTCTATATAGACGGGTGGAGGTAAATGCCAGGATCAAGTCTATATAGACCGGTGGAGGTAAATGCCAGGATGACGTCTATATAGACGGGTGGAGGTAAACGTTGGGATGATGTCTATATAAATGTGTGGAGGTAAACAGTGGGATGACGTCTATATAGATAGGTGGAGGTAAATGCCAGGATGACGTCTATATAGACAGGTGGAGATAAACGCTGGGATGATGTCTATATAAATGGGTGGAGGTAAATGACAGGATAACGTCTATATGGACAGGTGGAGGTCAACGCTGGGATGAAGTCTATATAGATAGGTGGAGGTCAACAACAGGTTGACGTCTATATAGACAGGTGGAGGTCAATGCTGGGATAACATCTATATGGAATGCCTGAGGTAAATGCCAGGATGACGTCTATATAGACAGGTGGAGGTAAACGCTGGGATGAGGTCTATATAGACAGGTGGAGGTCAACGCTGGGATGACGTCTATATATATGGGTGCAGGTCAAAGCTGGGATGACATCTATATAGACGGGTGAAGGTAAATGCCAGGATGATGTCTATATAGACGGGTGGAGGTAAATGCCAGGATCAAGTCTATATAGACGGGTGGAGTTAAATGCCAGGATAACGTCTACATAGACGGGTGGAGGTCAACGCTGGGATGACTTCTATATAGACGGGTGAAGGTAAATGCCAGGATGATGTCTATATAGACGGGTGGAGGTAAATGCCAGGATGACGTCTATATAGACGGGTGGAGTTAAATGCCAGGACGACGTCTATATAGACAGGTGGAGGTCAACGTCGGGATGACGTTGATATAGACAGGTGGAGGTCAATGCTGGGATGACGTCTATATATAGACAGGTGGAGGTCAACGCTGGGATGACGTCTATAAAGATGGGTGGAGGTAAATGCCAGGATAACGTCTATATAGACAGGTAGAGGTCAACGCCAGGATGACATCTATATAGACGGGTGGAGGTAAATGCCAGGATGACGTCTATGTAGACGGGTGGACGTAAATGCCAGGATAACATCTATATAGACAGGTAGAGGTCAACGCCAGGATGACATCTATATAGACGGGTGGAGGTAAATGCCAGGATGACGTCTATGTAGACGGGTGGACGTAAATGCCGGGATGACGTCTATATAGACGGGTAGAGGTCAACGCTGGGATGACGTCTATATAGACAGGTGGAGGTCAACGCTGGGATGACGTCTATATAGACAGGTGGAGGTCAATGCAGGGGTGATGTCTATATAGACAGGTGGAGGTAAACGCCGGGATGACGTCTATATAGACAGGTGGAGGTAAATGCCAGGATGATGTCTATATAGACGGGTGGAGGTAAATGCCAGGATGAAGTCTATATAGACCGGTGGAGGTAAATGCAAGGATGACGTCTATATAGACGGGTGGAGGTAAACGTTGGGATGATGTCTATATAAATGTGTGGAGGTAAACAGTGGGATGACGTCTATATAGATGGGTGGAGGTAAATGCCAGGATGACGTCTATATAGACAGGTGGAGATAAATGCTGGGATGATGTCTATATAAATGGGTGGAGGTAAATGACAGGATAACGTCTATATGGACAGGTGGAGGTCAACGCTGGGATGAAGTCTATATAGATACGTGGAGGTCAACAACGGGTTGACGTCTATATAGACAGGTGGAGGTCAATGCTGGGATAACATCTATATGGACAGGTGGAGGTAAATGCCAGGATGATGTCTATATAGACAGGTGAAGGTAAACGCTGGGATGAGGTCTATATAGACAGGTGGAGGTCAACGCTTGGATGACGTCTATATATATGGGTGCAGGTCAAAGCTGGGATGACATCTATATAGACGGGTGGAGGTAAATGCCAGGATGATGTCTATATAGACGGGTGGAGGTAAATGCCAGGATCAAGTCTATATAGACGGGTGGAGTTAAATGCCAGGATGACGTCTATATAGACGGGTGGAGGTCAACGCTGGGATGACTTCTATATAGACAGGTGGAGGTCAACGTCGGGATGACGTCGATATAGACAGGTGGAGGTCATCGCTGGGATGACGTCTATATAGACAGGTGGAGGTCAACGCTGGGATGACGTCTATAAAGATGGGTGGAGGTAAATGCCAGGATAACGTCTATATAGACAGGTAGAGGTCAACGCCAGGATGACATCTATATAGACGGGTGGAGGTAAACGCCGGGATGATGTCTATATAGACGGTTGGAGGTAAATGCTGGGATGATGTCTATATAGACAGGTGGAGTTCAACGCCGGGATGACGTCTATATAGACAGGTGGAGGTCAACGCTGGGATGACGTCTATAAAGATCGGTGGAGGTAAATGCCAGGATAACGTCTATATAGACAGGTAGAGGTCAACTCCAGGATGACGTCTATATAGACGAGTGGAGGTAAACGCTTGGATGACGTCTATATAGATGGGTGCAAGTCAAAGCTGGAATGACGTCTATATAGACGGGTGGAGGTCAACGCCTGATGACATCTATATAGGCGGGTGGAGGTAAATGCCGGGATGACGTCTATATTGTCAGGTGGAGGTAAACGCTGGGATGACGTCTATATAGACAGGTGGAGGTCAACGCTGGGATGACATCTATATAGACAGGTGGAGGTCAAAACTGGGATGATGTCTCTATAGACAGGTGGAGGTCAACGCCTGATGACATCTATATAGGCGGGTGGATGTAAACGCTGGGATGACTTCTATATAGACGGGTGGAGGTCAACGCCGGGATGACGTCTATATAGGCGGGTGGATGTAAACGCCGGTATGACTTCTATATAGACAGGTGGAGGTCAACGCTGGGATGACGTCTATATAGGCGGGTGGATGTAAATGCCGGGATGACGTCTATATAGGGTGGTGGATGTAAACGCCGGGATGACGTCTAGATAGGCGGGTGGATGTAAACCCCGGGATGACGTCTATATAGGCGGGTGGACGTAAACGCCGGTATGACTTCTATATAGACAGGTGGAGGTCAACGCCGGGATGATGTCTATATAGGCGGGTGGATGTTAACGCGGGGATTACGTCTATATAGGCGGGTGGATGTAAATACCGGGATGACGTCTATATAGGGTGGTGGATGTAAACGCCGGGATGACGTCTAGATAGGCGGGTGGATGTAAACGCCGGGATGACGTCTATATAGGTGGGTGGATGTAAACGCCGGGATGATGTCTATATAGCGGGGTGGATGTAAACGCTGGGATGACGTCTATATGGGCGGTTGGATGTAAACGCCGGGATGACGTCTATATAGACGGGTGGAGGTCAACGCCGGGATGACGTCTATATAGGCGGGTGGATGTAAACGCCGGGATGATGTCAATATAGACAGGTGGAGGTCAACGCCGGGATGACGTCTATATAGGCGGGTGGATGTAAATGCCAGGATGACGTCTATATAGACAGGTGGAGGTCAACGCCGGGATGACGTCTATATAGGCGGGTGGATGTAAACGCCGGGATGACGTCTATATAGGCGGGTGGATGTAAATGCCGGGATTACGTCTATATAGGCGGGTGGATGTAAACGCGGGGATTACGTCTAGATAGGCGGGTGGATGTAAACGCTGGGATTACGTCTATATGGGCGGTTGGATGTAAACACCGGGATGACGTCTATATCAGTGGGTGGATGTAAACGCCGGGATGACGTCTATATAGACGGGTGGAGGTCAACGCCGGGATGACGTCTATATAGGCGGGTGGATGTAAACGCCGGGATGACGTCTATATAGACGGGTGGAGGTCAACGCCGGGATGACGTCTATATAGGCGGGTGGATGTAAACGCCGGGATGACGTCTATATAGGCGGGTGGATGTAAATGCCGGGATGACGTCTATATAGGCGGGTGGAGGTAAACACTGGGTTGATTAGAGGGTGAAACTGCTGGTTTGTTTGTAGCTCTGGAAACTCTGGACTGAAAACATAAACAGAAAGAAAAGAACAGGGCCAGAGGGATGCAGGAAAGCATGAAAAAATAAAAATCATATACATTTATAAGATGTTCCTAATTAACTAGAAATATAAGTTAATAGAAATCCTTTTATTGTCATTATACAGGAGTACAATGAGATTAAAAATCTAACTGTGGATACAGCTGAAGGGAGAAGAGGAAAGGAGGGGAGAGTAGAGGGGTCAGGACACCAGTCAGCAGATCATGTTGGTGTCCCCCTGCAGTGTAGACCTATAGCAGTGTAGATATGATGAGGCTATATTTCAGACCAGCTTGCTCTAGTCTGGTCTTCATCCATTGCTGTAACTGTAAAAAGGGTTAGGGTCAGGGTTATCCAAATCTACTTCTGGATCTTTTAGGAAAGACAAGTAAACCAGCACTCTGAGAGCAGAGAGCTCTATAAGGAGCATCAGGAGTTATCAGGTCTGCTAGATAACCAGGAGCTTCTTCATTAAGGGCCTTATATGCAGGAACAGTCTTTGAAACTCAGTGGGCGGAGCCTCTGTGGCTGGTTGTGCTGCAGTGGCATCATCTTGATCCTGTCCAGTAAGCTGAGTCCTTCTGCTGCTGATCCTCTTCCTGCCACCTGTTGCATCTTAGTGAGAATCTGCAGATTCATGACCAGATAAGACGCTAAGATGGACAGTTTCGTCTTCAGGAGCAGTTTCCAGTAGGAAGGACCAGATAATGCTCTTCAAACTGCAAGAGTGTTTTGATCTTCAGAGAGTCTACGAGAGTCCCAGCAGCAGTTATTACTTTCTGGAGCTAATCTGTCTCTGCAACATGTCTGTGAGGACTCTGCCTCTGGTTTTCATTAATCTGGGAGGAGAAATGCTTTACATCCTGGACCAACGACTGCGTGCTCAAAACACATCTGAGGAGCGTTCAGAGAAAGGTAGAGGTTCAGGGTAGCAGTCCCTGTGACAGCTAATGATGTTCTCACACTTTTACTGTAAATAAAAGTATGTTGTCTTCTTTCTTTTCTTTTCTGGGAATCCTGACTGGGCTGCAGGAGTGTGGTCAGAAAAAGACAGAAAACGAGGTAGTGGCCTTGCTAGAGTCCTGTTTAGTCATGGTGCTCCTCTTAGTGGCGGTAACTGCAGGAGACAGAAGATACCTCCTCTCAACAACAACATTTAAGCTTTATTTCACTCTAACATTATTTATCATGAATAAAGAAAATCACTAAGTACCCTGTCACTGCTTTAGGGGGGATTTAAGAGGGTTAGCAGGACCCTGAGACCAACTATAGGCCCCAGAAGATCTGATCATCTTTACAGAGACTTAGATCATGACCCCCCCGAGCAAATTAAAATAAATTAAGTTAAAAAAAATAACTAAAATTATGATGAGTTAAAAATGTGGATCCAGGAGACCACATGTTCCTGCTGCTCATGAATCAAGGGGTTCTTCATATTTCCCACAGATTTGTTTTTGGTAAATAAATATTGGCACAAAAAAGGATTCAATGGTATGTTGTTGTTCATCTGAGGTTCATCTTCTCCTCTCAGCAGTTCCCTTCAGGGGTCCCCACCTGTCCTGGTCTCCACCTGTCCTGGTCTCCACCTTCAGTCCTCCACCTGTCCTGGTCTCCACCTCCAGTTCTCCACCTGTCCTGGTCTTCATCTCCAGTCCTCCACCTCCGGTCCTCCACCTGTCCTGGTCTCCACCTCCGGTCCTCCACCTGTCCTGGTCTCCACCTCCAGTCCTCCACCTGTCCTGGTCTTCATCTCCAGTCCTCCACCTATCCTGGTCTCCACCTCCAGTCCTCCACCTGTCCTGGTCCCCTGTAGATGTTTCCCTGCTTCAGCACACCTGATTCTCATGAACGGGTCGTTAACAGACCTGGGTGACGAGCTGATAGTGATCCAGTCACTAGAATCAGGTGCAATGAAGGAGGGAAACATCTCAGACATGCAGGACAGGGACCCTCGAGGACTGGAGTTGGACAACCCTCTTCTCTTCATGTCATCTTCCTCTACATCCATCAATCTCCTCCCTGGTCTTCCTCCAGACCTCCTGGTCCAGTTCCAGCCTCATCATCCTTCTCCAGATATCTCCTCCATCCCTCCCCTGTTCATGTCCAAACCACCTCAGTCTGGTTTTTCTCTCCAGAACATCTAACATGTTCTGTTCCTCTGATGTTCTCCTTCCTGGTCCTCTCCATCCTGGTCTCTCCCAAAGAGAACCTCAACATCTGAACCTCAGCTACCTCCACCTCTGGCTCCTCTCTTCTCCTTAGAGCCATCAACACTGATGGTGTCACCACCGTCTCTGACACCCACCACCATTGCATACTGGTTTTACTCTAAATCACTCCAGACTGGTTGAGGGTTGAAGAATTCTGAGTCTAAACTGATTGTTTCTATATTTCACTACTCATCACATCTATGCCAACATCTAGGCCAGCAACATCACCGCAGATAGTTGATGCATTTGGACTTGATCTGGGCTACATGAGGCACCTGTAGCTCATTTGCGGCGCTGGCAGGTGTTGAGTTTGCCAGATGTGTTAAATATTAAATGGTTCAGGAGGTTTTGGCCTGAAGGAACTGCAGGTTTGGAGCAGATGTGGTGGATGAGTTCAGGCAGTCTCACTCATCCTGGTTTAGTGTCACATTCAAAACCAAAGTGGGTCATGATTGGGCCAAACAGTCTCTGATGTCTGGAAAATGTTACTTTACACACAGGAATCTTTAGCTCAAATTCATTCAATTCAGTCATTTCAATTTTATTTGTATACTGTCTGTTACAATGTCAGTTGTCTCCAGGAGCTTTACAGAGACCCAGACTTATTTGCTCTTTTTCATGTGGAAGTTAGGGTTTCTAAAAATTAAAATCAAACATTTCATCGCGACCTCAGGGAGGACCGCAGCATCACCATCTCCAGGATGACATCACCGTCTCCAAGACGACATCACCGTCTCCAGGACTGCCCTCTGTGACTCCTCTCAAACACTCACTGACCAAAGTCAATATTTGACCACAAATTGTTTAAATATTAAGTTTAAAATCATGTTTTTGTTAGATGTTTAATTTCATGACAACATACTGTGATTATAGGATATAAAGTTAGATAATGTGATATTATCGTGTAAGTACGTGTCCTATAACCACCACAGATGTCCAGCCCTGCCTGTAGGAGACGTTGCGGGGACTTCCTCCAGTTCTTCTACACTTTGATGATCAATATGTTTAATGATGGGTCATAAAGAGTAGAAAAAGACAGAAAACTGATTGTAGAGACTAAACCTAAAGCATGTCCATAAAAACATGTGCAAGCAGCAGTAAAAATGGTGCCAAAACAAATCCAGTCTAATATCATCATCAGTCATAAATATTCAATGTTTTACATTCCTGTGGACTGTAACTGCCGTTCTGGTCTTCTTCCAGTTCTGAATGACATCGTAGGGACCATGTTCAGTAAAGCCTTCATGGACGAGCTGCTCAAACCTCAGCAGTTGTATTCTCACAGGACCATGAAGACGGTGCTGACACGCCTGGCTCACAGCTCCATCATGAGGCTGAACCTGGCCAGCATGGACAGGGTGGGTTTTCACACCCACACGTCACTGACACGGACACCTCTGACAATACTTCTGACATTTGATAAGACTTCTGAAATGTGATAAGACTTCTGACATGTGACAACACTTCTGACATGTGACAACATTTCTGACATGTGACAACATTTCTGACATGTGATAAGACTTCTGACATGTGACAACACTTCTGACATGTGACAACACTTCTGACATGTGACAACATTTCTGACATGTGATAAGACTTCTGACATGTGACAACACTTCTCACATGTGATAAGACTTCTGACATGTGACAACACTTCTGACATGTGACAACGTTTCTGACATGTGATAAGACTTCTGACATGTGACAACACTTCTGACATGTGATAAGACTTCTGACATGTGACAACACTTCTGACATGTGACAACGTTTCTGACATGTGACAACACTTCTGACATGTGACAACATTTCTGACATGTGATAAGACTTCTGACATGTGACAACATTTCTGACATGTGATAAGACTTCTGACATGTGACAACACTTCTGACATGTGACAACGTTTCTGACATGTGACAACACTTCTGACATGTGACAACGTTTCTGACATGTGATAAGACTTCTGACATGTGACAACACTTCTCACATGTGATAAGACTTCTGACATGTGACAACACTTCTGACATGTGACAACACTTCTGACATGTGATAATACTTCCGACATGTGACATTTTTTTACATGTGATAAGACTTCTGACACGTGCCAACATGTCTGACATGTGATAACATTTCTGACATGTGACATTTCTGACATGTGATAAGACTTCTGACATGTGACAACACTTCTGACATGTGACAACACTTCTGACATGTGATATATCTGACATGTGACAACACTTCTGACATGTGATAACATTTCTGACATGTGACAACATTTCTGACATGTGATAAGTTTTCTGACATGTGACATTTCTTTCATGTGATAAAACTTCTGACATGTGACAACATTTCTGACATGTGATAACACTTCTGACATGTGACAATATTTCTGACATGTGACAACACTTCTGACATGTGACAACACTTCTGATGTGATAACATTTCTGACATGAGACAACATTTCTGACATGTGATAAGTTTTCTGACATGTGACATTTCTTACATGTGATAAGACTTCTAACACGTGGCAACATGTCTTACATGTGACAACACTTATGACATGTGAAATGACTTCTGACATGTGGCAATACTTCTGACATGTGACAACATTTTTGACATGTGATAAGACTTCTGACATGTGACATTTCTTACATGTGATAAGACTTCTGTAAAGTTTCTCTCTCCGTGTTCTTTTTATCTGGTGCCTAAATGACAGACTAGAAGCAAAGATCAATCAGAAATTTATTACAATCATGAATACAAAGAATTATTATGCCATGCAGAATATTTTAATCGGCCGATGGTGCACCTCTGGACACTTAAGAAAGATGCCAAAAATGCACGCCAGTGTAACTTCTCTCTTCTCTTTTAAAGCCTACAAGAGGCGGACTCATTTCTCCTCCAACATAATGTTCAGACAAATATGGTTATGTTTGCTGCAGGGTATAACTAAATTTATCACCATTGCCATGCATACGTCTTTGGAAAAGAGCAGGTCAGGAAGGTCATGAGACCCCAGTTGTCAGGTCATAAAGCAGCCACACTGAGGCCTTTAGCTTTAACAGTTTAAAGTTTTAACTGAAAATAATTCTAAATCCTAACAAATCTCCACTCAAAACATGATTTATTCATGTTTTCTAAATCAACTGTTGCAAATATCCAGTATTCTATATGTATATAAAAGATTTCTATGTCCCCTTTTCATATAAAAGAAAACCTTTTTATGTGAAAACAAATCATACAAATTTACTAAAGCCTCCTGACCACCCAAAAACATGTAAACACATTTTGTAATATTTCATAATTCCGACATACACTCATGAACTCTATAAGAACTGTAAATTGTAAAAATATGAATACAGTGAACATCCATATTATGATCGATTATATTGAGTTCATCTGTCGCAGAGGATGAAATCCAGATCTCCGCAGAAGACAGGCCAGTGTGACAACTCAGATGAAGTGGAGAGTTGACCTCCAATGGATTAAAACGATGTGAAAAAAATTATTGAAATCCTCCGATCCTCCTGAGTTGACATAAGCACGGTCAAAAAGGAGTAGTCCCGCTCCATCAACCCAGAACTCAGCCAGGAACGTCCACTCAGATCATCCACTCTGGTCGTAAAACATCAAATATCTGCCACAGGCTCCTTTATGACACCATAAAGGGGGGTACTCAACCTGCCACAGAAAGCACAAGACAGAGGTTGCACAAATAACATTTTATCTAATCTATGTTAGTTCTAAAGAGGTTACAACAGACTCAGGAGGGATGTTATGGATTAGTAAATATCCTGCAATAGTTAATAAGTGGATCTAAATTTGTCGGCTCACCTTCCAATATTTAGTCCACGATTATTAGAAAACTGTCCATACTGTTATAGTGTTAACTTCAAAAACCTTGTGCAGAAACATGCATTATGTGTGTAGGAAAAAGATAGAAAAACTCACCTCCATCCTATTCTCTTCCACTCATGCCCTTCAAATATATAAATGTCTTCACATCCTTTCCCTGTTCCTCTTAAATGCATTCATAATTCCTTATTTTCTTCGTCCTCCACTCTTTTAAAAAAGAAAGAGAAGAAAAAAAAATGCCACACTCCCTTATTAGGAAGTGATACCGAAGACCGTCCCAATCATATACAAAAAATTAAATCACCAAAGAAAAGATGAGAGAATTTTCAACCCAGCATGACCGTCATCAAGAGATTTTCAAGTGTCACAGGACTCAGCTGCACCCCCGTTATCACAGCCCCATCAAATCAACCATGAACGCCAGACCTCACAGCGTCCCCTTGTGTCGGTTTCCTCAAACAGCAGAGTCTTTATATCAGAGTGTGCCAGCCATAAAAGTTCCATTGAACATATGTCCGTGTCCATTCGCGAGAGCCCACCTCGTGTAATTGTCGTTCATAAGCAGCAGAGAGGAAGTCTTTAGAGCAGTATTGTTCTTGAACAGCGGCAATGATATGTCTTTAGAGGAAACATGTGTAGGGGTCACCATAAAAATCCAGATCCACAGAGACCAAATGAGCCATAAAACAGGAAGCAGGAACCGGTCCGCGGCCACTAGACATCCCCGAATAACAGGCACGCCAAGTCGCAAATCTCGTCATCACTTCACAGCACTAAACATAAAACCCGAACCTACTACCCACAACAATATTTCAAAAAACCCAAAAATCAAAGGATCAAAAGTCCCCTAAAATATCTAAACTAAAATTCCATAAAGTATAAAGTATATAGCGTAAGTCACAAAACTAAAGGATCATGGACCTCATCCAACTCATAGTCCACTACATCAGAAGAGCACAAAGGAACAACCTCAGATCTGAGTTGAGCCAACTGAGAAAATGGAGGTTGTGAAATCTGTCCCTCCACCACTGTAGTAAGACATTTAATAAACAAATGTCTTATCAAAGGTATACAACAACATACACAGAGACCAAAGACAACCACAACCACCACTAAAGAAAGGAAAACAGACATGAGGAGGCCCTTCCACCTGCCAAATCGTTGAAAAAACCAATCCCCATAATCATTGTGAAATCCTGAATTCTTAGCCAGTTCTTCAGAAAGAATTTTAAGACCTGTCAAAGCCCTTGTCACCGACCCATCTGGTGCAGTATTATTTGGAATAAATACACAACAATCTTGTCCAAAATGAGCACACACACCTCCGCTATCAGCAAGCAAAAAATCCAGAGCCATGCGATTCTGATAAGCCATCAGAGAAGTTTCCGCCAATTGTTCATGCAATCCAACTATAGCGTCCCTTGTCATATTATTTAATCGTTGTACATTAAAGTGAATATAATTTATACGATCCACATTCTTATTCATCGTAATAGTTGGAATAATAGATTCAAAACCAGAAGCCACTTGATCAACCAATTTATATTCATCCGGAACCCCCCTCGGTACTCCTACAGCATCAATATAAGTGGGAGAATCCGCATAGAGATCGAAAGCGTGACACCTGGCTCTATGCATAGGATGTACAAAAGATTGCCAGGACAAAATCTCTGAAACAGATGCATTAACAATAGTAATTGGCGCCACCAAAGACAAAAGAGTACAAGTACCTATCCAGTCAGAGGGTAGGACATTTAGCAGTCTTTGACCACCACAATACCAATAAATATCAGAACGTGCAAAAGATAGTCTAGTGACATTCTCCCAGAAGGAGACATCAATTGTTCTAATACACCAATCTTGAGGTATGTCACCCACTAATGTACCCGATCTACCCTGTCGAAGTATACAAATATGATCATTTTTAACAGGAGTAAATATAAGTGGAATCGAAACAGATGGTGAAAGAGGGTATGGTTTCTCTAAGTGTATACATGCAAGTGGAGGATTTTCTGTTAAACATAGATGGAGCATGCAGTCAGTATCATTCCCAGAAAATGGTGAGGGTACTGTTAGCAGAGCTGGCCTGGCCCGAGAACAAACAACACAATCATGAACAGAGGCCAATTGTACAGCAGATGTTATCCAATTCAGCCAAACATTTTCCTCAGTATAACCAGTCTCAATTTTAGTCAATGTTGTAAATGACATCTCCTCTACAGTTTTGGCCAGATGTACATTAGAAATACCACTAGTGAAATTTGCCCCTAGATCCAAAATAGGGACTGTGGAAACACCCACTGTAGTGGCATCAGATGTACTTACAACAGGGGACTCTATAACATCAATCTCAAATTGTCCAAAAGGATCATTACCTGAAATCCACGACCCCAACACATAGAGTCCAGAGTCTGATTGTTTAGGATCTCTAAGGGTTATAACCAATGGGTTACATTGGTTATTCTGACAATTCGGATGAGGTTTAGCCTGAACCAATGACAACCGGCCCTTAATGTCCAACATTATATCCCCAATCACCACCTGTATTGGCAATAACCCATTTCCAACTAGGACACCATTGGGTCCTAGTAGTAGTTAAACAAACATACAACCTCAGTGGAGGAAAACTCCTTTCATTAACCCGGCATTTTAGAATATCACACAGATCTACACTTACCGTTCCCGTCTGTGTAGCCTGAAAGACTAGCCGTTGTCGGCCAGAACGAACCTGAAAATTAAGATTACTTAAATGAAGGGCTCTCTCTTCCCTCCATAGTGGTAAATAAAACGTCCCAGGCCTCGAGTCATCCAGTCCTTTGGAGAGAAAAAATCCACTCCAAACCACCAAACAAGGCCAAACATCAAAAGCCCTAATTTACCAGAAATGAAACTATGATGAAGGAACATAAAAGGTCCTTCAAATTTTGATGAAGTGTTTTGTCCCCTCATTTCTGTTGTTAACAGGCTAAGAGATCCCCAAGTCAGTCCGAACCGTAACCAAAGTACGTACAGTCGGGTCCGTAGCAAGAGTACAATGTGTTTTGTGTATCCAATTACTCAATCTGTCTTCAGTAAGCCACACTTTCACACAGTGTGATGTCACTTCCGCAACCTTATACGGTCCTTTCCACCTCGGCTGTGACCAATGGAGTTTATGAACCTTCCGTAGAATCCACGAGCCTATGACTACAGGCGAAGTGTCTTGATCTTGTTCCTGGGAGTGGACCGCCGTTACCTGTTGAGAAATACTCATAACAGTATTGTGCAAATGTGTCACATAATCTGTCATTTGTTGATACTGATACACCACCGGCGATACATCAGACGGAGGTGTCACCAAAGAACATGGCATTTTTCTACCCGTAAGGATTTCATGTGGACTAACATTTAGGGTAGAATTAGGAGTAGATCTCAAGGTAAATAGGACAATAGGAAGGGCTGCCACCCAAGTTAGTTTAGTAGCAGCACATACCTTCGCCAACCCCTCCTTTATTGTCCTATTAGCTCTTTCCACAAGTCCTTGGGAGCTGGGATGATAAACAGCTCCAAACTTATGTTTCACCCCAAACATTCGTTCCACCTGCGCCAACTCATCGTTAGAGAAATGTGTGCCATTATCAGATCGTATGATCTCCGGAACCCCAAATCTAGGGATAATTTCTCTAATTAGCCACTTCACCACCTCCCGTGCTGTCTCAGTCCTAGTGGGCGTGGCTTCAACCCACCTTGAAAATACATCAACGCACACGAGTAAATATCTCTTCCCTTCTACCCGGTGCGCAGCACCCATATCAGTAAACTCAATCATGATTTCTCTCCATGGGGCCGCTGGAACAGGGAATCCTCCAAATGCAGCCCTAGGGTTAAAATGGCTGCATATTTCACATGTTTGCACAAAATATTTACAAATGTCCTTTAGGAATGGATGCCACCAATTGTGAGAGATCAAAGCTATCACCTTGGAACCTGAACAATGACTCCTACTATGTGCTTCTTGACACAAAATATTAAGTATCCCCGCCGGCGCTACTATTTTACCTTCGTGATTCCTCCACATTCCAGTTCCATCTTTAGTGGCACCCTTGTCCACCCATGCTTGTTTTTCCGTAGGGGCTGCTGCCTCCTGCAATTCACGTATATACAAGGGATTCAAATCCCTATGAGGTCCCACACCATCCTCAGAAGCAGGGGGTTCTGGCCCCTGAGCCATCTGTTTATCTAGGTTACCTACCAAATAACCTGCTACACTCTTTGCCGCTCGGTCTGCTGCATTATTTCCTCTCACTACATTGCCACTGCCTTTTTAATATCCTCTACACTTTATAATGGCCACCTCAGTTGGATCCAAAATCGCATAATATAATGCCAACAACTGCTCCAAATGTTTGACTGGAGCCCCAGTCGAAGTCAGAAACCCTTTTCTCCTCCAATGACACATATCCACATGTACCACTTGTACAGCATATGCCGAGTCTGTATAAATGTTCACAGTCTTTCCCTTTGCCAACTTGCATGCTTCGTTAAGTGCAATAAGTTCAGCCAATTGAGCCGAAGCTGGCTGCGGGACAACACAAGCTTTTCGAATAATGTATCCTTCCGGAGTTTCCTCAACTACAGCATAAGATGTAATCAAGGAACCAGTAGAATCATAATGACTATGATCATCACAAAAAAGAGTAATTGTAGTAGCAGGGAGAGCAATTGTATGAAGATTTGAATGCAATTGCATTTCCCTGTTAGTTTCCACTACACAATTGTGCAAAGGTTCCTCAGGAGAACACTCATGAACTTGCTTAGTATTCATATAGGAAGCCATGTTAGCACCAGATGTCACAAAATGAATATGTGGTCGATTTAAAAGCTGCTGTAACCCTTGAATGCGATTAGCAGACAGGGTAAATGCATTGGAGTAGTATGAACATACGTATGATTACTCATCGTAATATAAGATGTCTTCTGAACAGCTTTACCAATGGCTGCAACATGCTTAACACAAGTAGGATGTCCTATTTCAACAGAATCCAATTTTGAACTGTAGTACATCAAAATCCGTCTATCTGAACTACCTCCATCCCCTTTTTGATATAAAACAGCATTAACAAAGCCATCCTTTTCATCAACATCCAAATGGAATGGCCTTGTATAATCAGGCGTATGCAATGTGCAAGCTTGGGCCAAGGCTGTTTTAATGTCCACAAAAGCAGATTCTGCCTCTAAGGTCCACTGCAAAGAGGTTTTATAATTTTTATAGCCAGCCTTAGTGATCAGTGAGCATAGTGGAGCAATTTGAGCAGCAAAATCAGGAACAAAATTTTTACTGTAGGTAACCAAACCCAGAAATTGCATCATAGACTTGACATCCGTGGGCTTGGAATGAGAAAGAATATCAGTCTTTGAGAAGGAGTAAGACTGTGACCTGTAGCCCCCAACACTCTCCCCAAAAAGGTGACTCGTGGCCTACCAACCTGCAGTTTCTGCCTAGAAACTTTGTGTCCACATCTAGACAGATGGGACAAAACTAGTGCTGTAGCACCCATAATAGAAGTAGAGTCAGGGGCCGCAATCAAAATATCATCAACATATTGTAGAATCGTAACTCCAGAAGGCAAATCCAGGTCATTCAGATGTTGACGTAAAATATGATTAAAAATAGAAGGGGAGTCCACAAAACCTTGAAGAAGTCGGGTATATGTCCATTGCTGACCCTCATATTGAAACGCAAACAAAGACTGAGAGTTGGGATGTATTGGAACTGTAAAGAAAGCATTAGCCAAATCAATACAGGTAAAATAAGTGTGATCAGGTGTTAACACATTCAGCATGGTATAAGGATTTGGAGTGTCATAGTTAGTGGGAACTACAACTTTATTCACAGATCTCAAATCTTGAACCATGCGATAATCAGTTTTACCAGGCTTCGGCACCGGATTAATGGGTGTGTTCCACGGAGAAGTAACCGGGATCAAAACACCCTTTTCACAAAAGCCAGATATCGTATTCGCCACCCCTCATATCTGGTCTGAAAGAAGAGGATACTGTGCCCTGAAAATTGGAACAGTATCAGGCTTAAGTGGGATCTCGACCGGAGGAATATTCAACAGACCAACATCCAACGGGTCTGTTGACCACAAAGAATCTGGTAAAGATGCAAGCAAAGAATCAGTTTCTGGATGATCCGTGTTTTCTCTACCATGCGTTCTAGAAAGATGCTGTTTCTCTGGATTTATAATAACTGAGGAAGAATGGCAAATCTTGTATGTCTTCATAGATGGTGAATATTTTAAACTGTCATTCTGAGTCGTCATCCAGTCTGTGGCTGCCAAACATTTCTTAATCATTGGACCAAGATTTTTAGCTTCACCACCAGTCACAACCTTAAGAGTCACATGTGGGGCAGAGTTATCAGACAAAGCATAATATGGAGTCAAATCCGAAGGTAGAGTAACAGCCAATGCCACACCCTCCGGACCCACACAGATATCATGCAACTCAATGATCGGATTTTGCCCCGTTTCCTGACAATGTACAGTTAGACCTTCCCATAAAGCATCATAAATCTCATCACCATAAAGGGAATAATTCAACGTACAATGTGGTGGATCTAATGTATCATCATAAAGGTGTAGAACTGATATCCAAGGCAACCACTGTGTAAATATTGTCCATGCACTTTGCATAGTAAAGTCTGGTATAACTCCCCACCAAATTGCAGCCTGAGAATCCGCATCTATAAGATTAGTTGTATGAGAACTGAAACCAACCATTTGATGTACCACTGATTTCGGGGTGGCACATCTTTGTATACTACCATCTGGAAATGCGATATCGACATGATCCGGAGCCATCAATAATGCAACATTTTGAGAACACAAAATATCTCTAGCAAGGAGATTCACTGGGCATGAAGCTGAAAGTAAGAATGAATGCATAAAAGAAAGTGAATTCCACCTACATGGAACAGGAACTGACAAGGGCCACCTTTCTGTATTCCCCGAAAAACCCAAAACAGGTACGGTATCCAAAGACGGTGGCAGTGGTGTGGTTATAGTGGAATACCTGGCTCCCGTGTCAACCATACACATATATTCTCGACCATCAATCGTCAATTTCACTAACGGTTCAAGATATAATGTGTTTTGTATACACAATGAGCCACCCATTGTCAGTTCTGGGTTCCCCTATTGGGGCATTTGCTGTTGACCTGGAGCCTGCCAACTAGTCGATGGTTGCTGGGTTGGCTGAGAAGTAGGGGGATGATATTGTTGATAATTATATTGTATGAGGCCATTGTCATCAGATCTGGTGAAACCCGAAATATTGCAATCTCTGGCCCAATGTCCCTGCTGTCCACAGCGAAAACATGAATCCTACGTAAACTGAGGATTATTCCTCCCTCTACCTCGTCCCCGAAAGAAGACCCCACGTACAGCCAAGCGAGACTTAAGTCGGGGAGGGGCATGAGTGGCCGTAGAACATGTCTCATGGGGGAAGTGATAAGAACATGGGCAGAATGGAGGAGCATAGAACATCTGGGGAGCTGACCCCACTGGGAGAGGAGGGGCAATGGGGGGGCCTGTTTGTGGCCCAAGAGCAGATTCAGAGTGAGACGAGATAACAGGAGGAGGAGGGGGCTTAGCCAAAAGCATCTGTTTCTCTGACTTCTCATGATTTATTTTTTCCCTAGATTCCTTTAGTTGAGTCTTAACCAACTGCGTTTGGAGAGCTAGCATGTCAGCCTCCTCCGCCTGTTTCTTATCGACTGCATTGTCAATATAAGTAATTACATGTGCAGCCCAAGCACGATATGGGAGCTCAGCCAAACCTACCACACTTTTCAATTGACCCTGAATCGAAGAAGGAACCGAGGCTTCCACTGCTCCGCGGAAGATAATTTCAGTATTTTCATCAAGAGCAGGATCTGAACCTGTCACATTAAGCCAAAGATCACGCACCCTTAATAAATAAGAAATTCCTCTCTCATCCGAATTTGGAGGAATTCTGCGAAGTTCAGAATTCTTTAATTGCACAGGAAACTTCTGGCGAATTGTAGGCCATAAAACCCCCACACATTGACTCAGCAATACATCGTCTGGATCGATATCGGTTCCTGATATCGCCTCTACTTCTCTCAACATTGATAAAGAAGTACATGCTGTAAAAACACGATGAAAATCTCCCAGAGCTGGAATTACACCCACACATCTTTCCAAAAATGCCTTAATCCAAGGTGCACCTCCCTTATTAATATCCGGCAATTCGGATTATATCATAGAAGTATCCTGAAGAGAATATGGTGTATAACTCATAGTCTGTCTGTCATTATCATTAGTACAAGTCACTATTGGCATTTGGAAAGTAGGTGTCCTTCTTTCAACACATGCATGAATATTCCCAGCCGCAGCAGTCCTGCTTCTAGTAATGGGGCCAGAATAATGGGAAGGTAATAAATGAGAATCCTGACTCCTCTTAAAACCTTGTTGTGATAAATCAAGGCCTGATCCGAGGAGAGTGGAGCCACCAGTAGCCAAAGCTGCAGAGGGGGAGTATTTATTACCAGACCCTTTTGGGAGAGTCCAATAAAAGGAGTTAGAGGAGCCCCCCTCCAGTCCCACTAGAGGGACTGGAGAGATCCTATGTTCATTAATAGGATCCGAAGAAGCACTTCTAAACATCAAAGGCAAACCATATCCACCAGTTTCAGTGGAAACTGGAGTAAATTGATGGGAATCATGTACCATAAGCGGAGGTTGGGTATCAGTTTTAAATGGGTTTTTATCTGAGAAACCACTCTCCCTCTGCCTATCTGAGACTTGAGATAAAACATTTAAAGCCTGGGCATTCATAAACTGGATCTGAAATAACAGGTTCTAGGTGTAACACACCTCCTTTCACCAAATGTAAAGTTGCATCTTCCTCCTGCGTACTATGTGGAGATGTAACTGGTACAGTCTGAGGCATTTGAGACGATTCTTTCGTCAAAGAATTCAATAATGTTCTAACCTCTGCATAAGGAGGTGGTGAGACACAATCCCTGCTCTGTGAAGTATCCTCAGAAGATACTTGAATCATAGTATCTGAAGGAATCTGCGTCAGAGGCATTTGATTAATGGGGGCATCCTCCGTCTGTTGTGTAATTGTTAACCTCATTTCTCCCAGAAAACAATGACAATCCGAATAAAACCTCTCTGCCTTAAATAGTGCCTTATGGGCTTTAATTTTCTGAAGAACTCCTGCCTGTTCATTTTCCAAATCAGCTGTTTTCAAACCCTCTGCAGCTTGTCGTATGATCAAAGGGAACACTTCGGGGTCAACTGCCCCTCCCTCTTCTACTAACTGTGCACGAGGGAAAAGACCACGTTTTTGCATCTCTCCAACCCAGCACACAAATCTGTCCCCCGCTTTGTCATGTTCCACTCTAGGAACCTTTTTTAACCATCTTAATAGAGTTTTATGAAGTACCGATCCAAGAGAACCGGGTTTACTTTCTGACCACTTGTTACTCATTCTATTAAGTTACAACACACTCAGTTATATTTATACACGTGATATACCTGACTGCGAATAACATCCCAGACAAAAAGGCCTGATTCGGAAGCAGAATAATTCTGTGCGCCCAATCATTGAGGGTAACCCAGCCTTCTCACTGGTTAAGTTCAACAGTCTCAGAGTACATCACCCTAAAATATTACCCGTTCCTATACACCCAAAAGCCCCAACAAAACTTCATCCGATGATCCAGGACAAATGCAGGAATTCCGCCTATAGCGTACACTGCAGCCTCCCAGTTAATTTATCAAATCGGATGAAAAAACCACCCACACATTCAAATTTTTATTCATTCCCAGAATGACTCTAGTCCCTGACTAGAAATTATAAGGCCTGGAGGTCCCCGACCATCCGTTTATAGTACTGTTAGGTACCCGACCTATTCTCAGCTGCCAGTCCCAGACTGGTTTTCTGTGCACAATACCAGCTCCCAGACCTGGTATTTAAATATTATGCATGGCCCAAAAATTACACAAACGTATATGAATTTTATCAAACAATATTTGTCACATAAACATTCATAAATTTTTGAACGTGAGGAAGATCCTGTCAAAGAACCAATTTAATTTCAATAATAGATTTGCAGAATTTCTCACCGTTCGCTGGCCAGCATCGGCTGTCTGACCGGATCTCCAGCATTCTGTCGTAAAATCTCACAAGCAGAGACTTTAAAGACAGCCAGATCACGTCGGGGTCACCAAAATTGTAGAGTTTCTCTCTCCGTGTTCTTTTTATCTGGTGCCTAAATGACAGACTAGAAGCAAAGATCAATCAGAAATTTATTACAATCATGAATACAAAGAATTATTATGCCATGCAGAATATTTTAATCGGCCGATGGTGCACCTCTGGACACTTAAGAAAGATGCCAAAAATGCACGCCAGTGTAACTTCTCTCTTCTCTTTTAAAGCCTACAAGAGGCGGACTCATTTCTCCTCCAACATAATGTTCAGACAAATATGGTTATGTTTGCTGCAGGGTATAACTAAATTTATCACCATTGCCATGCATACTTCTTTGGAAGAGAGCAAGTCAGGAAGGTCATGAGACCCCAGTTGTCAGGTCATAAAGCAGCCACACTGAGGCCTTTAGCATTAACAGTTTAAAGTTTTAACTGAAAATAATTCTAAATCCTAACACTTCTGATATGTGACATTTCTTACATGTGATAAGACTTCTGACACGTGCCAACATGTCTGACATGTTACAACACTTCTGACATGTGATAACATTTCTGACATGTGACAACACTTGTGACATGTGACATATCTGACATGTGACAACACTTCTGACATGTGATAAGACTTCTGACATGTTACAACACTTCTGACATGTGACAACATTTTTGATATGTGACAACACTTCTAACATGTGACATATCTGACATGTGACAACACTTCTAACATGTGATAACATTTCTGACATGTGACAACATTTCTGACATGTGACAACACTTCTGACATGTGATAAGACTACTGACATGTGACATTTCTTACATGTGATAAAACTTCTGACACGTGGCAACATGTCTGACATGTGACAACACTTCTGACATAAGACATTTCTGACATTTGATAAGACTTGTGACATGTGACATTTCTTACATGTTATAAGACTTCTGACACGTGCCAACATGTCTGACATGTGACAAAACTTCTGACATGTGACAACATTTCTGACATGTGATAAGACTTCTGACATGTGATATTTCTTACATGTGATAATACTTCCGACATGTGACATTTCTTACATGTTATAAGACTTCTGACACGTGCCAACATGTCTGACATGTGACAAAACTTCTGACATGTGACAACATTTCTGACATGTGATAAGACTTCTGACATGTGATATTTCTTACATGTTATAATACTTCCGACATGTGACATTTCTTACATGTGATAAGACTTTTGACACGTGCCAACATGTCTGACATGTGACAACACTTCATACATGTGATAACTTTTCTGACATGTTATAAGACTTCTGACACGTGCCAACATGTCTGACATGTGACAACACTTCTGACATGTGACAACACTTCTGACATGTGATAATACTTCTGACATGTGACATTTCTTACATGTGATAAGACTTCCGATATGTGACATTTCTTACATGTGATAAGACTTCTGACACGTGCCAACATGTCTGACATGTTACAACACTTCTGACATGTGATAACATTTCTGACATGTGACAACTTTTCTGACATGTGATAAGACTTCTGACATGTGACATTTCTTACATGTGATAAGACTTCCGACATGTGACATTTCTTACATGTGATAAGACTTCTGACACGTGCCAACATGTCTGACATGTTACAACACTTCTGACATGTGATAACATTTCTGACATGTGACAACATTTCTGACATGTGATAAGACTTCTGACATGAGACATTTTTTATATGTGATAAGACTTCTGACACGTGGCACATGTGTGACATGTGACAACACTTCTGACATTTGATAACATTTCTGACATGTGGTAAGTCTTCTGACACGTGGCAACATGTCTGACATGTGACAACACTTCATACATGTGACAACATTTCTGACATTTCATAAGACTTTTGCATGTGACATTTCTTACATGTGATAAGACTTCTGACACATGGCAACATGTCTGACATGTGACAACACTTCTGTCCTACAAATACTCCAGAATTCAGCCGCACGTTTTCTGACGAGGACCAGAGGGCGGGAACACATCACACCAGTTTTAAAATCCCTGCATTGGCTCCCCGTTTGTTTCAGGATTGATTTTAAGGTTCTTTTATTAGTTCATAAATGTCTTGATGGTCTTGGGCCTTCTTATTTTTCTGACCCCCATTTCAGATATGAGCCCTCGTGGACCCTGAGGTCCTCAGGTACTGGCCTTTTAGTTGTTCCTAGAGTCAGAACTAAAAACTGTGGTGAGGCCTGGTTCCATCATTACTGACTCTGGACCAGCCAACCTGAGGACCTCTGGACCAGCCTACCTGAGGACCTGCAGAGACTGTTGATGTTTTTAAAGGGAAGCTTGAGACCTTTTTAACTCTGCTTATAGTTAAATTCTATTTATACCTTTTATTTTAAATTCATTTAACTGCAATTTTACTTCTATTTATTTCTTGCTTATTAACTTATTTATTTATTTATTTATTTTAAGTTAATAATTTAATTGTATAGTCATTCATTTATGTATTAGCTGCTCTTATTGGTTTTAAGTCTCTCTGAAATGTCATCTTCTTTAACTCCAGTGGTCTCATGATCCTCCACATCTGGAGCTACACCTGCCTGGTTTCCAGGGTCGCTGCCATGGGGACAGTCTGTGTTCTGGGTGGGCGGGGCCCTACACTGTTACTAATTTCTGCAGTGTGGGTCCTGGTCTGCCTGGGTCCAGATGGTTCCTGTGGTGGTGACCTCTGTGTTTGTGGGTGGGGCTGGTCTAGATGTGGACTGATCCCAAAGATATCATTTTTGGGCTGCCCTGGTGGCGCAGTGGTTAGGGCAGGCGGCCCATGTACAGAGGCTACAGTCCTCGTGTGGCTGGTCGCGAGTGCGGTCGCGAGTTCGTTTCCCGGCTTGTCAACCCTTTGCTGCATGTCTTCCGTGTTCTCTCTGCTCCCCTTCCTGTCTCTCTTTCCACTATAAATAAAGGCCACTAGTGCCCAAAAAATCTTTTAAAAAAAGATATAATTTTCCTCACCTGGTTCACTGGAGCCAAGATGGATGTTGAGAGTCTATTTAGAGTGGTGATGGGGGGGGGGGGTCTGTGTACTGACTGGGTGTTAATTTAACTCTGGGTGTTTGATGGCTTTTAAATTGTTTTTGTTCTTTTTCTTGATATTTTAATGACTGTTTTCATCATATAAAGCACTTTGTGTTACATTGGTATGAAAGGGGCTTTTATAAATAAATTTGACTTGATTTGACCACTTCTGACATGTGACAGAGTTTCAGCTCAACTTATTTTCTTCAATATTGAATTTGTTTTGATAAAAAGCAACATCCATCCATCCATCATCTTCCTCTTAATCCAGAGTCTGGTCATGGGAGCAGCAGCTTCAGCAGAGGTCCAGACCTCCTTCCCTCCAGCTGCCTCCACCAGCTCCTCTGAGAACCTCAGGGTTCTCAGAGGAGCCAGTTTGGAAACCAGTCTGGAAACCAGTCTGATTACAACCATCAATGTGGACCAGACTCTGTTTGTTCAGGGACTGGACAGCCTGGTGACCCTTGTCTGGGTGAGGGACATCGAGCTGCTCTTACAGTTTCCATAGGAGTCGACTGAATCTTGCTCGGTCTGGCCCGTCCCCCAGGACCAGTTTGTCTTGGATGACCCTACCAGGGACAACTGCCCCCGCATGCAAGATTTAGTTGTAAAATTATGAATTTTATAGTATTGCATCTTTATATTCTACGAATTATTCTATTGTACGAACCACTGCTCTGCTACTGAAGCCTCTGATCCAGCAGCCTCAGAGGAGACAGACAAAACAACTTCACTTTCCACAGATCAGCTCTGAATTCAGTCTCAGCTTTGATGTTCCCCATCAGAAAACAGATCAGAGAGGAAAACTCCACTGGATTCACGTCTCTGTGACAACATTGTCTGGTCGGAGCCACCAAAAGCTGAACTACTGAGCATCATCTTGACTAAACAAGCTCCATTCTGATTGGATCATACCGGACGTGAAGCTCCCACTGATTCTGCTGGCTGTGAAGTCCTAGTGTGAAGGAATAGTCATGGAGGTCAAAGCTAAAAAAAAAGAGTTCATCTGCAGCTTCTCCTCTGGTTTCACATCTAACAACGCTGTGACAAAGTAAAAGTGACTTGGTTTGTCTGTGTTCTTTCCTTCTGCAGCTTTATGAGTTGATGGTCATGGCCTTCAAGTATCAAGTCTTCCACTGTCCACGGCCCAAAGACCTGCTGCTCATCTCATACAATCACATCGACAGCATCAGGGAGTTCGTACGAGACACTCCTGTGGTTGTGAACCAGGTCGATGAGACTCACAGGAAGATCATCGAGGTATTCCTCAGATTACCTTTCATCCTGTAGCAAGTGCATCTTCCTACTGATAAAATGTTAAAGCCTCTCTGTGTAGCAGTACCACTTCTGCCCACATAGAGGCGTAGGTCCCCTACTGTATTGACACAGCAGGGGACCCACTCATTAGCTCACTGGGGTAGGGTCCGGGACTATACACTGACCAGTCTCCTAGACGCTAAACCGGTCTAGACCCGTGGTCGCTCTACTGTCTGGGACCGGTCTAGGGTCACGGTGGCTCTGGTGTCTGGGACCGGTCTAGGGTCACGGTGGCTCTATTGTCTGGGACCGGTCAAGGGTCACGGTGGCTCTGGTGTCTAGGACCGGTCTAGGGTCACGGTAGCTCTGGTGTCTGGGACTGGTCCGGGTCAAGTGTCTCATGTCAGGTCTAGGGTCGGTCTAGGACCGGTCTAGGGTCACGGTGGCTCTGGTGTCTAGGACCGGTCTAGGTCCGGTCAGGGGTCTAGGGTGGTCAGGACGGGACCGGTCTAGGGTCACGGTGGCTCTGGTGTCTACCGTCTAGGACGGTGTCAGGTCTGGACTCTGGTCTGGGACTGGTCTAGGGTCACGGTGGCTCTAGGGTCTAGGGTCTGGCTCTGGGTCTAGGACCGGTCTAGGTCACGGTGGCTCTCATGGTCAGGGACCGGTCTAGAGTCACGGTGGCTATGGTGTCTTGGACTGGTCTAGGGTCACAGTGGCTCTCCTGTCTGGGACCAGTCTAGAGTCACGGTGGCTATGGTGTCTGGGACCAGTCTCGACCCGTGGTCGCTCTTGTGTCTGGGACCGGTCTTGACCCGTGGTTGCTCTTGTGTCTTGGACCGGTCTAGGGTCACGGTTGCTCTAGTGTCTGGGGACAGGTCTAGGGTCACGGTAGCTCTGGTGTCTGGGACCGATCTAGGGTCACAGTGGCTCTGGTGTCTGGTACCGGTCTAGGGTCACGGTTGCTCTGGTGTCTGCGACCGGTCTAGGGTCACGGTAGCTCTGGTGTCTGGGATCAGTCTCGGGTCACGGTGGCTCTTGTGTCTGGGACTGGACCGGCCTAGATCCGTGGACGCTCTGGTGTCTGGGATTGGTCTAGAGTCATGGTGGCTCTGGTGTCTGGGACTGGTCTAGGGTGACGGTGGCTCTGGTGTCAGGGACCGGTCTAGGGTCACGGTAGCTCTGGGACCGGTGTAGACCCTTGGTCGCTCTGGTGTCTGGGACCGGTCTAGGGTCACGGTGGCTATGGTGTCTAAGACCGGTCTAGGGTCAAGGTGGTTCTAGTGTCTGGGACCGGTCTAGGGTCATGGTGGCTCTGGTGTCTGAGACCGGTCTAGGGTCATGGTGGCTCTAGTGTCTGGGACGGGTCTAGGGTCACGGTGGCTCTAGTGTCTGGGACCGGTCTAGGGTCACAGTGGCTCTGGTGTCTGGGACCGGTCTAGGGTCACGGTGGCTCTGGTGTCTGGGACCGGTCTAGGGTCACGGTAGCTCTGGTGTCTGGGACCGGTCTAGGGTCACGGTGGCTCTGGTGTCTGGGACCGGTCTAGGGTCACGGTGGCTCTGGTGTCTGGGACCGGTCTAGGGTCATGGTGGCTCTGGTGTCTGGGACCGGTCTAGGGTCACGGTGGCTCTGGTGTCTGGGACTGGTCCAGGGTCAAGGTGGCTCTCATGTCAGGGACCGGTCTAGGGTCACGGTGGCTCTGGTGTCTAGGACCGGTCTAGGGTCACGGTGGCTCTGGTGTCTAGGACCGGTCTAGGGTCACGGTAGCTCTGGTGTCTGGACTGGTCTAGGGTCACGGTGGCTCTATTGTCTGGGACCGGTCTAGGGTCACGGTGGCTCTGGTGTCTAGGACCGGTCTAGGGTCACGGTGGCTCTGGTGTCTAGGACCGGTCTAGGGTCATGGTAGCTCTGGTGTCTGGGACTGGTCTAGGGTCACGGTGGCTCTATTGTCTGGGACCAGTCTAGGGTCACGGTGGCTCTGGTGTCTAGGACCGGTCTAGGGTCACGGTGGCTCTCATGTCAGGGACCGGTCTAGAGTCACGGTGGCTATGGTGTCTTGGACTGGTCTAGGGTCACAGTGGCTCTCCTGTCTGGGACCAGTCTAGAGTCACGGTGGCTATGGTGTCTGGGACCAGTCTCGACCCGTGGTCGCTCTTGTGTCTGGGACCGGTCTAGACCCGTGGTTGCTCTTGTGTCTTGGACCGGTCTAGGGTCACGGTTGCTCTAGTGTCTGGGACAGGTCTAGGGTCACGGTAGCTCTGGTGTCTGGGACCGATCTAGGGTCACAGTGGCTCTGGTGTCTGGTACCGGTCTAGGGTCACGGTTGCTCTGGTGTCTGCGACCGGTCTAGGGTCACGGTAGCTCTGGTGTCTGGGATCAGTCTCGGGTCACGGTGGCTCTTGTGTCTGGGACCGGCCTAGATCCGTGGACGCTCTGGTGTCTGGGATTGGTCTAGAGTCATGGTGGCTCTGGTGTCTGGGACTGGTCTAGGGTGACGGTGGCTCTGGTGTCAGGGACCGGTCTAGGGTCACGGTAGCTCTGGGACCGGTGTAGACCCTTGGTCGCTCTGGTGTCTGGGACCGGTCTAGGGTCACGGTGGCTCTGGTGTCTAAGACCGGTCTAGGGTCAAGGTGGTTCTAGTGTCTGGGACCGGTCTAGGGTCATGGTGGCTCTGGTGTCTGAGACCGGTCTAGGGTCACGGTGGCTCTAGTGTCTGGGACGGGTCTAGGGTCACGGTGGCTCTAGTGTCTGGGACCGGTCTAGGGTCACAGTGGCTCTGGTGTCTGGGACCGGTCTAGGGTCACGGTGGCTCTGGTGTCTGGGACCGGTCTAGGGTCACAGTGGGCTCTGGTGTCTGGGACCGTCTGTCTAGGGTCACGGTAGCTCTGGTGTCTGGGACCGGTCTAGGTCACGGTGGCTCTGGTGTCTGGGTCTGGGACCGGTCTAGGGTCACGGTGGCTCTGGTGTCTGGGACCGGTCTAGGGTCACGGTGGCTCTGGTGTCTGGGACCGGTCTAGGGTCACGGTGGCACTGGTGTCTGGGACCGCTCTAGGGTCATGGTAGCTCTGGTGTCTCCGTCTGATAAAGATGAATAGACCTGGAGAGAGGAGTGGAGATGGTTCACAGAGACCCTAGACTGGTGCCTCTAGTCTCTGGGACCGGTCTAGGGTCACGGTAGCTCTGGTGTCTGGGACTGGTCTAGGGTCACGGTGGCTCTATTGTCTGGGACCGGTCTAGGGTCACGGTGGCTCTGGTGTCTAGGACCGGTCTAGGGTCACGGTGGCTCTGGTGTCTAGGACCGGTCTAGGGTCAGGTAGCTCTGGTGTCTGGACTGGTCTAGGTCACGTGGCTCTATTGTCTGGGACCGGTCTAGGGTCACGGTGGCTCTGGTGTCTAGGACCGGTCTAGGGTCACGGTGGCTCTCATGTCAGGGACCGGTCTAGAGTCACGGTGGCTATGGTGTCTTGGACTGGTCTAGGGTCACAGTGGCTCTCCTGTCTGGGACCAGTCTAGAGTCACGGTGGCTATGGTGTCTGGGACCAGTCTCGACCTGTGGTCGCTCTTGTGTCTGGGACCGGTCTTGACCCGTGGTTGCTCTTGTGTCTTGGACCGGTCTAGGGTCACGGTGGCTCTGGTGTCTAGGACCGGTCTAGGGTCAAGGTGGTTCTAGTGTCTGGGACCGGTCTAGGGTCATGGTGGCTCTGGTGTCTGAGACCGGTCTAGGGTCACGGTGGCTCTAGTGTCTGGGACGGGTCTAGGGTCACGGTGGCTCTAGTGTCTGGGACCGGTCTAGGGTCACAGTGGCTCTGGTGTCTGGGACCGGTCTAGGGTCACGGTGGCTCTGGTGTCTGGGACCGGTCTAGGGTCACGGTGGCTCTGGTGTCTGGGACCGGTCTAGGGTCACGGTGGCTCTGGTGTCTGGGACCGGTCTAGGGTCACGGTGGCTCTGGTGTCTGGGACCGGTCTAGGGTCATGGTGGCTCTGGTGTCTGGGACCGGTCTAGGGTCACGGTGGCTCTGGTGTCTGGGACTGGTCCAGGGTCAAGGTGGCTCTCATGTCAGGGACCGGTCTAGGGTCACGGTGGCTCTGGTGTCTAGGACCGGTCTAGGGTCACGGTGGCTCTGGTGTCTAGGACCGGTCTAGGGTCACGGTGGCTCTGGTGTCTGGGACTGGTCTAGGGTCACGGTGGCTCTATTGTCTGGGGACCGGTCTAGGGTCACGGTGGCTCTGGTGTCTAGGACCGGTCTAGGGTCACGGTGGCTCTGGTGTCTAGGACCGGTCTAGGGTCATGGTAGCTCTGGTGTCTGGGACTGGTCTAGGGTCACGGTGGCTCTATTGTCTGGGACCGGTCTAGGGTCACGGTGGCTCTGGTGTCTAGGACCGGTCTAGGGTCACGGTGGCTCTCATGTCAGGGACCGGTCTAGAGTCACGGTGGCTATGGTGTCTTGGACTGGTCTAGGGTCACAGTGGCTCTCCTGTCTGGGACCAGTCTAGAGTCACGGTGGCTATGGTGTCTGGGACCAGTCTCGACCCGTGGTCGCTCTTGTGTCTGGGACCGGTCTAGACCCGTGGTTGCTCTTGTGTCTTGGACCGGTCTAGGGTCACGGTTGCTCTAGTGTCTGGGACAGGTCTAGGGTCACGGTAGCTCTGGTGTCTGGGACCGATCTAGGGTCACAGTGGCTCTGGTGTCTGGTACCGGTCTAGGGTCACGGTTTGCTCTGGTGTCTGCGACCGGTCTAGGGTCACGGTAGCTCTGGTGTCTGGGATCAGTCTCGGGTCACGGTGGCTCTTGTGTCTGGGACCGGCCTAGATCCGTGGACGCTCTGGTGTCTGGGATTGGTCTAGAGTCATGGTGGCTCTGGTGTCTGGGACTGGTCTAGGGTGACGGTGGCTCTGGTGTCAGGGACCGGTCTAGGGTCACGGTAGCTCTGGGACCGGTGTAGACCCTTGGTCGCTCTGGTGTCTGGGACCGGTCTAGGGTCACGGTGGCTCTGGTGTCTAAGACCGGTCTAGGGTCAAGGTGGTTCTAGTGTCTGGGACCGGTCTAGGGTCATGGTGGCTCTGGTGTCTGAGACCGGTCTAGGGTCACGGTGGCTCTAGTGTCTGGGACGGGTCTAGGGTCACGGTGGCTCTAGTGTCTGGGACCGGTCTAGGGTCACAGTGGCTCTGGTGTCTGGGACCGGTCTAGGGTCACGGTGGCTCTGGTGTCTGGGACCGGTCTAGGGTCACGGTGGCTCTGGTGTCTGGGACCGGTCTAGGGTCACGGTGGCTCTGGTGTCTGGGACCGCTCTAGGGTCACGGTAGCTCTGGTGTCTGGGACCGGTCTAGGGTCACGGTGGCTCTGGTGTCTGGGACCGGTCTAGGGTCACGGTGGCTCTGGTGTCTGGGACCGGTCTAGGGTCACGGTGGCTCTGGTGTCTGGGACCGGTCTAGGGTCACGGTGGCACTGGTGTCTGGGACCGCTCTAGGGTCATGGTAGCTCTGGTGTCTCCGTCTGATAAAGATGAATAGACCTGGAGAGAGGAGTGGAGATGGTTCACAGAGACCCTAGACTGGTGCCTCTAGTCTCTGGGACCGGTCTAGGGTCACGGTAGCTCTGGTGTCTGGGACTGGTCTAGGGTCACGGTGGCTCTATTGTCTGGGACCGGTCTAGGATCACGGTGGCTCTGGTGTCTAGGACCGGTCTAGGGTCACGGTGGCTCTGGTGTCTAGGACCGGTCTAGGGTCATGGTAGCTCTGGTGTCTGGGACTGGTCTAGGGTCACGGTGGCTCTATTGTCTGGGACCGGTCTAGGGTCACGGTGGCTCTGGTGTCTAGGACCGGTCTAGGGTCACGGTGGCTCTCATGTCAGGGACCGGTCTAGAGTCACGGTGGCTATGGTGTCTTGGACTGGTCTAGGGTCACAGTGGCTCTCCTGTCTGGGACCAGTCTAGAGTCACGGTGGCTATGGTGTCTGGGACCAGTCTCGACCTGTGGTCGCTCTTGTGTCTGGGACCGGTCTTGACCCGTGGTTGCTCTTGTGTCTTGGACCGGTCTAGGGTCACGGTTGCTCTAGTGTCTGGGACAGGTCTAGGGTCACGGTAGCTCTGGTGTCTGGGACCGATCTAGGGTCACAGTGGCTCTGGTGTCTGGTACCGGTCTAGGGTCACGGTTGCTCTGGTGTCTGCGACCGGTCTAGGGTCACGGTAGCTCTGGTGTCTGGGATCAGTCTCGGGTCACGGTGGCTCTTGTGTCTGGGACCGGCCTAGATCCGTGGACGCTCTGGTGTCTGGGATTGGTCTAGAGTCATGGTGGCTCTGGTGTCTGGGACTGGTCTAGGGTGACGGTGGCTCTGGTGTCAGGGACCGGTCTAGGGTCACGGTAGCTCTGGGACCGGTGTAGACCCTTGGTCACTCTGGTGTCTGGGACCGGTCTAGGGTCACGGTGGCTCTGGTGTCTAAGACCGGTCTAGGGTCAAGGTGGTTCTAGTGTCTGGGACCGGTCTATAGGGTCATGGTGGCTCTGGTGTCTGAGACCGGTCTAGGGTCACGGTGGCTCTAGTGTCTGGGACGGGTCTAGGGTCACGGTGGCTCTAGTGTCTGGGACCGGTCTAGGGTCACAGTGGCTCTGGTGTCTGGGACCGGTCTAGGGTCACGGTGGCTCTGGTGTCTGGGACCGGTCTAGGGTCACAGTGGCTCTGGTGTCTGGGACCGGTCTAGGGTCACGGTGGCTCTGGTGTCTGGGACCACTCTAGGGTCACGGTAGCTCTGGTGTCTGGGACCGGTCTAGGGTCACGGTGGCTCTGGTGTCTGGGACCGGTCTAGGGTCACGGTGGCTCTGGTGTCTGGGACCGGTCTAGGGTCACGGTGGCTCTGGTGTCTGGGACCGCTCTAGGGTCATGGTAGCTCTGGTGTCTGGGACCGGTCTAGGGTCACGGTGGCTCTGGTGTATGGGACCGGTCTACGGTCACGGTGCCTCTAGTCTCTGGGACCGGTCTAGGGTCACGGTGGCTCTGGTATCTGGAACCGGTCTAGGGTCACGGTGGCTCTGGTGTCTGGGACCGGTCTAGGGTCACGTTGGCTCTAGTGTCTGGGATCGGTCTAGGGTCACAGTGGCTCTGGTGTCTGGGACCGGTCTAGGGTCACGTTGGCTCTAGTGTCTGGGACCAGTCTAGGGTCTCTGTGAACCATCTCCACTCCTCTCTCCAGGTCTATTCATCTTTATCAGACGGAGACTTCCAGCTTCTCCGACAAACACTGCTCATATTTCTCCAAGACATGCACATCCGTGTGAGTCCTCTGCATTTACAGTCATTCTGTGATTAAGAAAAGAAACATGAATAAATGTTTTATATAAATTCACAATGTAATTTTAATTTGGGTTTGTTCTTCCCAATCATCACAGGTGTCACTTTTCCTGAAGAGTCAAATCCAGAATCCAAATGGACGTTTCATCCTGCCAACGTCAGGTTCGGTGCCTCATGGGATAGATGTTCCAGGGCTAATTAGGTACACAAATAACGAGCAGTTATATGGATCACTAAAGCTTTGTGTCATTTCATAATCGTCTCTAGACCATTAAACCTCTGTCCTCTGTAGGTAACTGGTGTAAACTGGTCATGACTCTGAGATGAAAGTCTGTGGAGTTTTTATTAATTTCAATTTTAAGTCTTCAAATTTCAGCAGCAGGGTGTCTTGGTGGTCTCTGGTGTCTCCCAGCTAGAAGGTTCTTGGTCTGAACCTCAGCAGGTCTTTCTGTGTGGAGTTTCCATGTTCTCCTGGTGCTTGTGTGGGTTTCCTCCAGGTTCTCCAGGTTCCAGAAACATCCATGTCAGGTTAACTGGTGGTTCTAGATCACCTGGAGGAGGGATTGGGAGGGTTCATGGTTGTTGGTCTACATGTGGTCCTGTGATGGACTAGAGACCTGTCCAGGTGGACCCCTGCCTGTAGACCTGAAGACAGCTGGATAGACTCCAGCAGATCCCTGAGACGCTGCAGAGGATTAAACGGGTCTAGATGATGGATGGATGAATCAGCCAGTATCATTCAGGTCAACAGAAATTGAATAACTTTTGGAGCCAGCCTCTAGTGGTTGGTAAAGAAACTGCAGCCTCTATTCAATTCAATTGAATTCAATTTTATTTGTATAGCATCTGTTACAATGACAATTGTCTCTAGGCGCTTTGCAGAGACCCAGAGCATCACCCCCAAGCAAATATCATTAACTAAAATTATAATATTAAATCCAATCAATGATAATGGCAGGTAAAACACTCCCACATAGGGAGAAAAAAACCTTTAAGCCAAACAGAAGCAAGGAAAAACTTCACTTTAAGAGGAAGAAACCTTGAGCAGGACCTGGCTCATATGGGGGGGACCTTCCTATATGGTCCTCTAGTGGTCGGTAGAGTAACTGCAGCCTCTAATGGTCGGTAGACGAACTGCAGCCTCTAGTGGTTGGTAGAGGAACTGCAGCCTCTAGTGGTCGGTAAAGGAACTGCAGCCTCTAGTGGTCAGTAGAGGAACTGCAGCCTCTAGTGGTCAGTGGAGGAACTGCAGCCTGTAGTGGTCTGTAGAGGAACTGCAGCTTCTAGTGGTCAGTAGAGGAACTGCAGCCTCTAGTGGTCGGTAGAGGAACTGCAGCCTCTAGTGGTCAGTAGTGGAACTGCAGCCTCTAGTGGTCAGTAGAGGAACTGAAGCCTCTAGTGGTCAGTAGAGAAACTGCAGCCTCTAGTGGTCGGTAGAGGAACTGCAGCCTCTGGTGGTCGGTAGAGGAACTGCAGCCTCTGGTGGTCGGTAGAGGAACTGCAGTCTCTGGTGGTCGGTAGAGGAACTGCAGCCTCTAGTGGTCGGTAGAGGAACTGCAGTCTCTGGTGGTCGGTAGAGGAACTGCAGCCTCTGGTGGTCGGTAGAGGAACTGCAGTCTCTAGTGGTCGGTAGAGGAACTGCAGCCTTTAGTGGTTGGTAGAGGAACTGTAGCCTCTAGTGGTCGGTAGAGGAACTGGAGCCTCTGGTGGTCAGTAGAGGAACTGCAGTCTCTGGTGGTCATCACCTTTACAGGATGTGCTGGTTTGGTTGACTGAACCAGTTAATGTTCTCAGTCACTCATGCCTCCTGTTTCAGGACCTTTAACCTTCAGGGCAGAGCAGTGCGGCGCAGTGAGTTTCCCTCTGGAGGAAGCTACAGCAGCCCCATCAGGGAGGGATCTCTGGAGCTGCACGGAGACCGAGTCATCCGACTGGGCTTGAACATGTACGTAACGTCCAGATGTCGGTGGTCACGTGTCAACCGCTGGTCGGTCCTGAGGGACGATGCTGTCCTCTTCTTCTTCTGTCTCAGGTACACTGTGGACCACCCAGAGGAGACGAGGACATCAAAGGCTCCCAGCGTCAAGGTAACATCAGGACTCACATGGACGTTCTCAGTAATGTGATTCCTGGGGAAAACTTTTGACAAATATTTCAGATTTTAGGCAGAAAAGTGTCAGTTATACAAAATTAACAGTTTGATAACATGAACCTGTAATATTCAGTAACGACTGTGTCAATGTTGGAACAGTTAGTCTTCATGGTGGTTCCTGGGTTTCTTGGTTGAGCCTGGTCCTGGAGAGTCCTGGAGAGTCCTGGAGGGTCTTGAAGGGTCCTGCAAGGTGGACCCCGCTGCTGTCTGTAGGGGCTCTCTGTGTCACATGACTTGATCATGTGACACAACAGCTCTCTCAGATGAATGAGTGGAGGAAGATGAAAATTAGAAGAGGCCACAGATTTTACTTCCCAGGCCTCAGTTTCTCAGTTTCAAATCTGTTTCAGATTCAGTTTCAGATCTGTTTCAGATTCAGTTTCAGATCTGTTTCAGATTCAGTTTCAGATCTGTTTCAGATTCAGTTTCAGATCTGTTTCAGTTTCAGATCTGTTTCAGTTTCAGTTTCATATCTGTTTCAGATATGACCGAATCGAATTGCCCTCCAAGGGATAAATAAAGTTGTCTTGAATCTTGAATCTTGAAGATTCAGTTTCACATCTGTTTCAGTTTCAGATCTGTTTAAGTTGCAGTTTCAGATTTGTTTCAGTTTCAGATCTGTTTCAGTTTCAGTTTTAACCCTGATCAGGACGGATCCTGCTCCAGGTGTGGAGGTGATGGCTGATGGCAGCTGGAGCCTGTTGGAAGCTCAGTTTCCTCATTTAGAATGATGTTTTAGTGAAACTGACACATAGCTGAGACGTCCCATCATGCACCAGCAGAAAGCTGGTAGGAAGGAGGAGAAAACATTTGAGACTAAAGCAGGACGTGTCCCATTGTGTAACACCCCCCCCCCCCCCCCCCCCCCCCCCCAGCCTGACGGCACCCCTAACCTGCTGGCCAAGGAGGAGCTGAACCTGCTGGCTCGTCTCATGGGCAGCATGGAGGCTGAGAACCGGTCCAGAGGTGAAACCGGCTTCAGGATCAACCTGTTCTCCTCAGACCAGGAGGAAGAGGAGGCGTGAGTGTCTCCTCGCTGTTTTTACTCATTGTTAGTCAGAGACGCTGGACATCATCCACTCATGAAGGTGTTGTTGACAGGGGACCTTCAGGTGGAGCTCAGCAGTCCTGGTTGGAGGTGGTCAACATTCAGGCCATGCAGGTAGGAGGAAGCACCTGGACCAGCTGGTCATCACTTATTGATCTGTGAACACCTGGACAAGCTGGTCATCGCTGATTGAGCTGTGAACACCTGGACCAGCTGGTCATCGCTGATTGATCTGTGAACATCTGGACATGATTGATTGATCTGTGAACACCTGGACCAGCTGGTCATCGCTGATTGATCTGTGAACACCTGGACCACCTGGTCATGATTGATGATCTGTGAACACCTGGACAAGCTGGTCATCGCTGATTGAGATGTGAACACCTGGACCAGCTGGTCATCGCTGATTGATCTGTGAACATCTGGACATGATTTATTGATCTGTGAACACCTGGACCAGCTGGTCATCGCTGATTGATCTGTGAACACCTGGACCACCTGGTCATGATTGATGATCTGTGAACACCTGGACCAGCTGGTCATCACTGATTGATCTGTGAACACCTGGACCAGCTGGTCATCGCTGATTGATCTGTGAACACCTGGACCAGCTGGTCATGATTGATTGATCTGTGAACACCTGGACCAGCTGGTCATGATTGATTGATCTGTGAACACCTGGACCAGCTGGTCATCACTGATTGATCTGTGAACACCTGGACCAGCTGGTCATCACTGATTGATCTGTGAACACCTGGACCAGCTGGTCGTCACTGATTGATCTGTGAGCACCTGAACCAGCTGGTCATCATTGATTGATCTGTGAGCACCCGAACACCTGGACCAGCTGGTCGTCGCTGATTGATCTGTGAGCACCTGGACCAGCTGGTCATCGCTGATTGATCTGTGAACACCTAGATCAGCTGGTAATCATTTATTGATCTGTGACCACCTGGTCATCGCTGATTGATCTGTGAACACCTGGACCAGCTGGTCATCGCTGATTGATCTCTGAACACCTGGACCAGCTGGTCGTCGCTAATTGATCTGTGAACACCTGGACCAGCTGGTCATCATTGATTGATCTGTGAACACCTGGACCAGCTGGTCATCACTGATTGATCTGTGAACACCTGGACCAGCTGGTCATCGCTGATTGATCTGTGAACACCTGGACCAGCTGGTCATCACTGATTGATCTGTGAACACCTGGACCAGCTGGTCATCATTGATTGATCGGTGAACACCTGGACCAGCTGGTCATCACTGATTGATCTGTGAACACTCGGACAAGCTGGTCATCGCTGATTGATCTGTGAACACCTGGACCAGCTGGTCATCGCTGATTGATCTGTGAACACCTGGATCACAGATCAATGTGATCCAGATCATCATTGATTGATCTGTGAACCTGTGACGGTCTGTCTTCTGATCAGGACCAACAGGTGACCTCTGAACTCGCTCGCATCGCTGGACAGTTTCCAGAAGAAGAGCAGGAAGCTGAAGACCGCAGTAAAGGAGACGACCTGCTGGCCTTGATGGACGACCTCTGACCCCTAGCCCTGAGAGTGACCATGGTCATGTGACCTTCTTCTGCTCTGAACACCTGTCAGGAGGACGGGACCTCTGATTTTCTATCAATGACATGTTTTCAATAAAGCTTTAATTATTATTTTGATGTCCGGGTCTGTTTGTTAATTAAATAATTAAGCATCAGTCTTCTACAACATGAACATCTGAGGCTTTTCTTTCTCTTACCTGATTATTCTAATAAAGTTTTTTAAATAACATAACATTAAAACTGAAAAAACAGTTTCATTTGCAAATCTTTTAGTTTTGAAAATGTTTGGAAAATAAATTTTATTTGTGATTTTTACAAAAAAAAACGTGCAATTTTGCAAAAAAATTTATGACAAGAACTTTTAGAGAGCATAATTTTGAGAACTTTTAACTTTAATTTAACCTTTAATTCAGCTCTAAGATGTTCCTCACAGCAGGTGTTTGTGTGGGTCTCCTCCAGGTGTGGGTCTCCTCCAGGTGAGGGTCTCCCGCTGGTGCTGGTGTGGGTCTCCTCCAGGTGGCGCTGCAGCCCGCCAACAGGACAAGAAGAAGAAGCAGAAGGAGGAGGCGGAGACGCTGACTGTGACGTCATCACGCCGGGAAATGCGGGAAAAGCAGCAGCGGCGGCTGTGATCGACTTTAACCGGTTCAAACACCCGCTGAGACATGAAACTCGCCTCTGAGCAGCTCAGGTAGATGAGACACACCACGTGACCGCGGGATTTGTTGCTGTTAATGAGCCGAACCGGACGGTGCTGTTCCTTTCCGGTGTCTGAGCACCGGCGGATTTAACCCGGTTAAGGTTATAAACAGAGTTTCAGCTCCCACCCAGAAGGTTCCAGCAGTTCGAACCGACTCACCTGTGAAGGAACCTTCACCTGGTCACCTGACTCACCTGATCGCTTCTGTTTTTATGAACTCACCTGGTCTCAGCACGTAGACAGGTGAGGTCCTCTAGTCTTCTCTAGAATCATGGAGGGTCTCTAGATCTTTCTCCAGCTGACGAGTTGATGTTGGAGAAATTACAGAACGAATGATTGTTAAATTTAAAAATTTAATGACTGTTAAGGACAGAACATCTGGTTTAACTCATTAACCCTCTAACCAGTGATGCTCCTCTGGGTTCTGCAGGACCTCCGGACCAACAATATGGACTCCAGAAGAGATGAGCGTCTGCCGTCGGTACCGGAGGTGGTGAACTCGATCCGGGAGCGGACCATTGCAGAGAACAGCATGGTGGTCCTGCTGCAGGGGCTGCAGGGACAGGAGACCACCGTGGACCTGCGGGACGAGAGCTCAGCGCGGGGACGCGTGGTCAACGTGGACGCCTTCATGAACATCCGTCTGGAGCAGGTGCTGTTCCGGGATCGCCGGGGCCGACCCAAGAGGCTGCAGGACCTGTTCATCACCGGCAGGAACGTCCGCTACGTCCACATCCCCGACCACGTGGACATAATGAAGACCATCCTGAACCAGCTGGACAAGATCCACCGGGTCCGGAACTTCGCCAGCGAAGGAGGCGGCAGGAGGGAGTTCAAGAAGAAGAGATGAGCTGAAATACTGGTAGAGATATTTATAAACACCAGAAACACCTCTGAACCTGGTGAGGGTCACACCTGGAAACACATGGAAACAGCTCCATGTTCTGGAACCTTCATTAACATTTAACAGTTATGAAATACAAAAATTAAAATCATGACGTGTGGTTGTGTTTTTGTTATTGCACATTGATCAGTGACGTACTGAGAGGCAGTTCTTCTACTGACCACTAGAGGCTGCAGTTCCTCTAATGACCGCTAGAGGCTGCAGTTCCTCTACCGACTGCTAGAGGCTGAAGTTCCTTATGACCGCTAGAGGCTGCAGTTCCTCTTCTGACCACTAGAGGCTACAGTTCCTCATGAACGTTAGAGGCTGCAGTTCCTCTACCGACCACTAGAGGCTGCAGTTCCTCATGACCGATAGAGACTGCAGTTCCTCTAATGACCGATAGAGGTTGCAGTTCCTCTTCTGACCACTAGAGGCTGCAGTTCCTCTACCGACCGCTAAAGACTGCAGTTCCTCATGATTGCTAGAGACTGCAGTTCCTCTTCTGACCGCTAGAGGCTGAAGTTCCTCTACTGACCGCTAGAGACTGCGGTTCCTCTTCAAATTACTAGAGGCTGCAGTTCCTCTACCAACCGCTAGAGACTGCAGTTCCTCTACTGACCACTAAAGGCTGCAGTTCCTCTACCGACCACTAGAGGCTGCAGTTCCTCTACGAACTACTAGAGACTGCAGTTCCTCTACCAACCACTAGAGACTGCAGTTCCTCTACTAACCACTAGAGGCTGCAGTTACTCTACTGACCACTAGAGACTGCAGTTCCTCTACCGACCGCTAGAGACTGCAGTTCCTCATGATCGCTAGAGACTACAGTTCCTCTTCTGACCGCTAGAGGCTGAAGTTCCTCTACTGACCGCTAGAGACTGCGGTTCCTCTTCAAATTACTAGAGGCTGCAGTTCCTCTACTGACCACAAGAAGCTGCAGTTCCTCTACCCACCACTAGAGGCTGCAGTTCCTCTACGAACTACTAGAGACTGCAATTCCTCTACCAACCACTAGAGACTGCAGTTCCTCTACTAACCACTAGAGGCTGCAGTTTCTCTACCGAACACTAGAGGCTGCAGTTCCTCTACCGACCACTGGAGACTGCAGTTCCTCTACTAACCACTAGAGGCTACAGTTTCTCTACCGAACACTAGAGGCTGCAGTTCCTCTACTGACCACTACAGACTGCAGTTCCTCTGCTGACCACTAGAGGCTGCAGTTCCTCATGACCGCTAGAGACTGCAGTTCCTCTTCTGAACGCTAGAGGCTGAAGTTCCTCTACTGACTGCTAGAGGCTGCAGTTCCTCATAAGTGCTAAAGACTGCAGTTCCTCTGCCAACCGCTGGAGACTGCAGTTCCTCATGACCACTTGAGACTGCGGTTCCTCTACTGACCACAAGAGACTGCGGTTCCTCTAACGACCACTAGAGACTGCAGTTCCTCTACCGACCACTGGAGACTGCAGTTCCTCTACTAACCACTAGAGGCTACAGTTTCTCTACCGAACACTAGAGGCTGCAGTTCCTCTACCGACCACTGGAGACTGCAGTTTCTCTACTAACCACTAGAGGCTACAGTTTCTCTACCGAACACTAGAGGCTGCAGTTCCTCTACTAACCACTAGAGACTGCAGTTCCTCATGACCGTTAGAGACTGCAGTTCTTCTGACCGCTAGAGGCTGCGGTTCCTCTGCCGACCGCTAGAGACTGCAGTTCCTCTACTGACCGCTAGAGGCTGTAGTTCCTCTACTGACCATGTGAGGCTGCAGATCCTCTACCGACCGCTAGAGGCTGCGGTTCCTCTACCGACGGCTAGAGGCTGAAGTTCCTCATGGCTGCTAGAGACTGCAGTTACTCTAATGACCGCTAGAGGCTGAAGTTCCTCTACCGACCGCTAGAGGCTGAAGTTCCTCATGACCGTTAGAGGCTGCAGTTCCTCTTCTGACCACTAGAGGCTACAGTTCCTCTTCTGACAACTAGAGGCTGCAGTTCCTCATGAACGTTAGAGGCTGCAGTTCCTCTACCGACCACTAGAGGCTGCAATTCCTCTTCTGACCACTAGAGACTGCAGTTCCTCTAATGACCACTAGAGACTGCAGTTCCTCTACCGACCACTGGAGGCTGCAGTTCCTCTTCTGACCACTAGAGGCTGCAGTTCCTCATGACCGATAGAGACTGCGGTTCCTCTTCTGACTGCTAGAGGCTGCAGTTCCTCTGCTGACCGCTAGAGACTGCAGTTCCTCTAATGACGGCTAGAGACTGCAGTTCCTCATGACCGCTAGTGACTGAAGTTCCTCTACTGACCGCTAGAGGCTGTAGTTCCTCTTCACACTACTAGAGACTGCAGTTCCTCTGCTGACCACTAGAGGCTGCAGTTCCTCATGACCGCTAGAGACTGCAGTTCCTCTTCTGAACACTAGAGGCTGAAGTTCCTCTACTGACTGCTAGAGGCTGCAGTTCCTCATAAGTGCTAAAGACTGCAGTTCCTCTGCCAACCGCTAGAGACTGCAGTTCCTCATGACCACTTGAGACTGCGGTTCCTCTACTGACCACTAGAAACTGCGGTTCCTCTACCGACCACTAGAGACTGCAGTTCCTCTACCGACCACTAGAGGCTGCAGTTCCTCTACGGACCACTAGAAGCTGCATTCCTCTACTGGCCACTAGAGATTGCAGTTCCTCATAACCGTTAGAGACTGCAGTTCCTCTTCTGACCGCTAGAGGCTGCGGTTTCTCTGCCGACCGCTAGAGACTGCAGTTCCTCTACTGACCGCTAGAGGCTGTAGTTCCTCTACTGACCGCTAGAGGCTGCAGTTCCTCTACTGACCACTAGAGACTGCAGTTCCTCTAATGACCACTGGAGACTGCAGTTCCTCTACTGACCACTAGAGACTACAGTTCCTATACTAACCACTAGAGGCTGCAGTTCCTCTACTGACCATTGCAGACTGCAGTTCCTTTACTGACCACTAGAGACTGCAGTTCCTCTAATGACCACTAGAGGCTGAAGTTCCTCTACCGACCGCTAGAGGCTGAAGTTCCTCATGACCGCTAGAGGCTGCAGTTCCTCTTCTGACCACTAGAGGCTACAGTTCCTCTTCTGACAACTAGAGGCTGCAGTTCCTCATGAACGTTAGAGGCTGCAGTTCTTCTACCGACCACTAGAGTCTGCAATTCCTCTTCTGACCACTAGAGACTGCAGTTCCTCTAATGACCACTAGAGACTGCAGTTCCTCTACCGACCACTGGAGGCTGCAGTTCCTCTACCGACGACTAGAGGCTGCAGTTCCTCTATCGACCAATAGAGGCTGCGGTTCCTCTACCGACCACTAGAGGCCGCAGTTCCTCTGCCGAACACTAGAGGCTGTGGTTCCTCTACCGAAGACTAGAGGCTGCAGTTCCTCTACTGACCACTAGAGGTTGCAGAAAATCTTCTGACCACTAGAGGCTGCAGTTCCTCTACTGACCACTAGAGACTGCAGTTCCTCTAAAGACCACTGGAGACTGCAGTTCCTCTACTGACCACTAGAGACTACAGTTCCTATACTAACCACTAGAGGCTGCAGTTCCTCTACTGACCATTGCAGACTGCAGTTCCTTTACTGACCACTAGAGACTGCAGTTCCTCTAATGACGGCTAGAGACTGCAGTTCCTCTACTGACCACTAAAGACTGCAGTTCGTCTGCTAACCACTAGAATTAGCAGTTCCTCTACTGACCACTAGAGACTGCAGTTCCTCGACTGACCACTAGAGACTGCAGTTCCTCTACCGACGACTAGAGGCTGCATTTCTTCATGACCGCTAGAGACTGCAGTTCCTCTACCGACCGCTAGAGACTGCAGTTCCTCATGATCGCTAGAGACTGCAGTTCCTCTTCTGACCGCTAGAGGCTGAAGTTCCTCTACTGACCGCTAGAGACTGCGGTTCCTCTTCAAATTACTAGAGGCTGCAGTTCCTCTACCAACCGCAAGAGACTGCAATTCCTCTACTGACCACTAAAGGCTGCAGTTCCTCTACCGACCACTAGAGGCTGCAGTTCCTCTACGAACTACTAGAGACTGCAGTTCCTCTACCAACCACTAGAGACTGCAGTTCCTCTACTAACCACTAGAGGCTGCAGTTACTCATGACCACTACAGACTGCAGTTCCTCTACCGACCGCTAGAGACTGCAGTTCCTCATGATCGCTAGAGACTACAGTTCCTCTTCTGACCGCTAGAGGCTGAAGTTCCTCTACTGACCGCTAGAGACTGCGGTTCCTCTTCAAATTACTAGAGGCTGCAGTTCCTCTACTGACCACAAGAAGCTGCAGTTCCTCTACCCACCACTAGAGGCTGCAGTTCCTCTACGAACTACTAGAGACTGCAATTCCTCTACCAACCACTAGAGACTGCAGTTCCTCTAAACCACTGCAGTTTCTCTACCGACACTAGAGGCTGCAGTTCCTCTACCGACCACTGGAGACTGCAGTTCCTCTACTAACCACTAGAGGCTAAAGTTTCTCTACCGAACACTAGAGGCTGCAGTTCCTCTACTAACCACTAGAGACTGCAGTTCCTCATGACCGTTAGAGACTGCAGTTCTTCTGACCGCTAGAGGCTGCGGTTCCTCTGCCGACCGCTAGAGACTGCAGTTCCTCTACTGACCGCTAGAGGCTGTAGTTCCTCTACTGACCATGTGAGGCTGCAGATCCTCTACCGACCGCTAGAGGCTGCGGTTCCTCTACCGACCGCTAGAGGCTGAAGTTCCTCATGGCTGCTAGAGACTGCAGTTACTCTAATGACCGCTAGAGGCTGAAGTTCCTCTACCGACCGCTAGAGGCTGAAGTTCCTCATGACCGTTAGAGGCTGCAGTTCCTCTTCTGACCACTAGAGGCTACAGTTCCTCTTCTGACAACTAGAGGCTGCAGTTCCTCATGAACGTTAGAGGCTGCAGTTCCTCTACCGACCACTAGAGGCTGCAATTCCTCTTCTGACCACTAGAGACTGCAGTTCCTCTAATGACCACTAGAGACTGCAGTTCCTCTACCGACCACTGGAGGCTGCAGTTCCTCTTCTGACCACTAGAGGCTGCAGTTCCTCATGACCGATAGAGACTGCGGTTCCTCTTCTGACTGCTAGAGGCTGCAGTTCCTCTGCTGACCGCTAGAGACTGCAGTTCCTCTAATGACGGCTAGAGACTGCAGTTCCTCATGACCGCTAGTGACTGAAGTTCCTCTACTGACCGCTAGAGGCTGTAGTTCCTCTTCACACTACTAGAGACTGCAGTTCCTCTGCTGACCACTAGAGGCTGCAGTTCCTCATGACCGCTAGAGACTGCAGTTCCTCTTCTGAACACTAGAGGCTGAAGTTCCTCTACTGACTGCTAGAGGCTGCAGTTCCTCATAAGTGCTAAAGACTGCAGTTCCTCTGCCAACCGCTAGAGACTGCAGTTCCTCATGACCACTTGAGACTGCGGTTCCTCTACTGACCACTAGAAACTGCGGTTCCTCTACCGACCACTAGAGACTGCAGTTCCTCTACCGACCACTAGAGGCTGCAGTTCCTCTACGGACCACTAGAAGCTGCATTCCTCTACTGACCACTAGAGATTGCAGTTCCTCATAACCGTTAGAGACTGCAGTGACCGCTAGAGGCTGCGGTTTCTCTGCCGACCGCTAGAGACTGCAGTTCCTCTACTGACCGCTAGAGGCTGTAGTTCCTCTACTGACCGCTAGAGGCTGCAGTTCCTCTTCTGACCACTAGAGGCTGAAGTTCCTCTACTGACCGCTAGAGGCTGAAGTTCCTCTACTGACCACTAGAGACTGCAGTTCCTCGACTGACCACTAGAGACTGCAGTTCCTCTACCGACGACTAGAGGCTGCATTTCTTCATGACCGCTAGAGACTGCAGTTCCTCTACCGACCGCTAGAGACTGCAGTTCCTCATGATCGCTAGAGACTGCAGTTCCTCTTCTGACCGCTAGAGGCTGAAGTTCCTCTACTGACCGCTAGAGACTGCGGTTCCTCTTCAATTACTAGAGGCTGCAGTTCCTCTACCAACCGCAAGAGAGACTGCACTTTCCTCTACTGACCACTAAAGGCTGCAGTTCCTCTACTAACCACTAGAGACTGCAGTTTCCTCTACTAACCACTAGAGGCTGCAGTTACTCATGACCACTACAGACTGCAGTTCCTCTACCGACGCTAGAGACTGCAGTTCCTCATGATCGCTAGAGACTCAGTTCCTCTTCTGACCGCTAGAGGCTGAAGTTCCTTTACTGACCGCTAGAGACTGCGGTTCCTCTTCAAATTACTAGAGGCTGCAGTTCCTCTACTGACCACAAGAAGCTGCAGTTCCTCTACCCACCACTAGAGGCTGCAGTTCCTCTACGAACTACTAGAGACTGCAATTCCTCTACCAACCACTAGAGACTGCAGTTCCTCTACTAACCACTAGAGGCTGCAGTTTCTCTACCGAACACTAGAGGCTGCAGTTCCTCTACCGACCACTGGAGACGCAGTTCCTCTACTAACCACTAGAGGCTAC
>JAGFBZ010002076.1:0-75844 GCA_018398805.1 Hirundichthys speculiger
TAAGGTTTCACTGTATGTATTTCAGTAGTTTCAACTGTATGTGGGTAAGGTTTTTTGTATTTGTACAGGTTTCACCTGTATGTGGTAAAGTTTCACCTGTATTTGTATAAGGTTTCACCTGTATGTGGAAGGTGTCACCTGGTGTAAGGTTTCACCTGTATGTGTATAAGTTTTCCCTGTATGTCGGTAAGGTTTCACCTGTATGTGTGGAGGTTCACCTGTATGTTGGTAAGGTTTCACCTGTATTGTATAAGGTTTCACATGTATGTGTGTAAGGTGTATACCTGTATAAGGTTTCACCTCTTGTTGTGTTTCCCCTGTATTTTGTATAGGTTTCACCTGTAGTGGTAAGGTTTCACCTGTATGTTGTCGTGTACACTGTATGTGTAAGGTTTTCACCTGTTTGTGGGTAAGGTTTCACTGTATGTGTGTCAGGTTTCACCTGTATGTTATAAGGTTTCACCTGTATGTGTATAATTTCACCTGTTATGTGTGTAAGGTTTCACCTGTATGTAAGTTTAATTTCACCTGTATGTGTATTAAAGGTTTGTACACCTGTATGTTGGTAAGGTTTCACCTGTAGTTGTATAAGGTTTCACATGTATGTGTCTAAGGTTTCACCTGTATGTGTATAAGGTTTCACCTGTATTTGTATAGGGTTTCACCTGTATGTGTGTAGGTTTCACCTGTATGTGGGTAAGGTTTCACCTGTATGTGGGTAAGGTTTTCACCTGTTTGTGTATAAGGTTTCACCTGTATGTGTAAGGTTTCACCTGTATGTGTATAAGGTTTCACCTGTATGTGTGTAAAGGTTTCACCTGTATGTGTGTAAGGTTTACCAGTTATGTGGGTAAGGTTTCACATGTATGTGTAAGGTTTCACCTGTATGTGTAAAAGGTTTCACTTGTATGTGTATAAGGTTTCACCTGTATGTGTGTAAGGTTTCACCTGTATGTGGGTAAAGTTTCACCTGTATGTGTATAAGGTTTCACCTGTATGTGTGGTAAGGTTTCACCTGTATGTATAAGGTAATGTTTCATGTTCACCTGTATGTGGGTAAGGTTTCACCTATATGTGGTTAAGGTTTCACCTGTAAGTGTATTAGGTTTCAACTGTATGTGGGTAAGGTTTCACCTATATGTGGTTAAGGTTTCACCTGTAAGTGTATAAGGTTTCACCTGTATGTGGGTATGGTTTTACCTGTATGTGGGTAAGGTTTCACTTGTATTTCTACAAGGTTTCACCTGTATGTGTGTAAGGTTTCACCTGTATGTGGGTGAGGTGTCACCTGTATGTGTATAAGGTTTCACCTGTATGTGTATAAGGTTTCACCTGTATGTCGGTAAGGTTTCACATGTATGTGTGGAAGGTTTCACCTGTATGTTGGGTAAGGTTTCACCTGTAGTTGTATAAGGTTTCACATGTATGTGTGTAAGGTTTCCCCTGTTTGTGTGTACGGTTTTACCTGTATTTGTATAAGGTTTCACCTCTATGTGAGTAAGGTTTCACCTGTATTTGTATAAGGTTTCACCTGTATGTGTGTAAGGTTTCACGTGTATGTGGGTAAGGTGTCGTGTATAAGGTTTCAACTGTATGTGGCTAAGGTTTCACCTGTTTGTGGGTAAGGTTTCCACTGCACGTGTTCGTGTATGTTACCTGGTTATCACCTGTATGTGTATAATGTTTCACCTGTATGTGTGTAAGGTTTTCACCTGTATGTGTATAAGGTTTCACCTGTATGTCGTTTTCACCTGTATCTGTATAAATTTCACCTTTATGTGGGTAAGGTTTTCACCTGTATGGTGATTAATTTCACCTGTATGTGTATAAGATTTGACTTGTATGTGTATAAGGTTTCACCTGTATGTTGGTAAGGTTTCACCTGTAGTTTGTATAAGGTTTCACATGTATGTGTCTAAGGTTTCACCTGTATGTGTATAAGGTTTCACCTGTATTTGTATAGGTTTCACCTGTATGTGGTCGGTTTTCACCTGTATGTGGGTAAGGTTTCACCTGTAGTGGGTAAGGTTTCACCTGTATGTATAAGGTTTCACCTGTTTGTGTAAGGTTTCCCTGTATGTGTGTAAGGTTTCACCTGTATGTGTATAAGGTTTCACCTGTATGTGTATAAGGTTTCACCTATATGTGTATAAAGTTTCACCTGTATGTGGGTAAGATTTCACCTTTATGTGGGTAAGGTGTCACCTGTATGTGTATAAGGTTTCACTTGTATGTGTATAAGGTTTCACCTGTATGTGTGTAAGGTTTCACCAGTATGTGGGTAAGGTTTCACATGTATGTGTGTAAGGTTTCACCTGTATGTGTAAAAGGTTTCACTTGTATGTGTATAAGGTTTCACCTGTATGTGTGTAAGGTTTCACCTGTATGTGTAAAAGGTTTCACTTGTATGTGTATAAGGTTTCACTTGTATGTGTGTAAGGTTTCACCTGTATGTGGGTAAAGTTTCACCTGTATGTGTATAAGGTTTCACATGTATGTGTGTAAAGTTTCACCTGTATGTTGGTAAGGTTTCACCTGTAGTTGTATAAGGTTTCACCTGTATGTGTATAAAGTTTCACCTGTATGTGTATAAGGTTTCACCTGTATGTGGAAAGGTTTCACCTATATGTGGTTAAGGTTTCACCTGTAAGTGTATTAGGTTTCAACTGTATGTGGGTAAGGTTTCACCTGTATGTGGGTATGGTTTTACCTGTATGTGGGTAAGGTTTCACTTGTATTTGTACAAGGTTTCACCTGTATGTGGGTTAGGTTTCACCTGTATTTGTATAAGGTTTCACCTGTATGTGTGTAAGGTTTCACCTGTATGTGGGTGAGGTGTCACCTGTATGTGTATAAGGTTTCAGCTGTATGTGTATAAGGTTTCACCTGTATGTCGTTAAGGTTTCACTAGTATGTGTATAAGGTTTCACCTGTATGTGTGTAAGGTTTCACCTGTATGTTGGTAAGGTTTCACCTGTAGTTGTATAAGGTTTCACATGTATGTGTGTAAGGTTTCACCTGTATGTGTATAAGGTTTCACCTGTATTTGTATAAGGTTTCCCCTGTATGTGTGTACGGTTTTACCTGTATTTGTATAAACTTTCACCTGTATGTGTATCAAATTTCACCTGTATGTGGGTAAGGTTTCACCAGTATGTGGGTAAGGTGTCACATGTATGTGTATAAGGTTTCACTTGTATGTGTATAAGGTTTCACATGTATGTGTGTAAGGTTTCACCTGTATGTGTAAAAGGTTTCACTTGTATGTGTATAAGGTTTCACCTGTATGTGTGTAAGGTTTCACCTGTATGTGGGTAAAGTTTCACCTGTATGTGTATAAGGTTTCACATGTATGTGTGTAAGGTTTCACCTGTATGTTGGTAAGGTTTCACCTGTAGTTGTATAAGGTTTCACATGTATGTGTCTAAGGTTTCACCTGTATGTGTATAAGGTTTCACCTGTATTTGTATAGGGTTTCACCTGTATGTGTGTACCGTTTCACCTGTATGTGGGTAAGGTTTCACCTGTATGTGGGTAAGGTTTCACCTGTATGTGGGTAAGGTTTCACCTGTATGTGGGTAAGGTTTCACCTGTATGTGTATAAGGTTTCACCTGTATGTGTATAAGGTTTCACCTATATGTGTATAAAGTTTCACCTGTATGTGGGTAAGATTTCACCTTTATGTGGGTAAGGTGTCACCTGTATGTGTATAAGGTTTCACTTGTATGTGTATAAGGTTTCACCTGTATGTGTGTAAGGTTTCACCAGTATGTGGGTAAGGTTTCACATGTATGTGTGTAAGGTTTCACCTGTATGTGTAAAAGGTTTCACTTGTATGTGTATAAGGTTTCACCTGTATGTGTGTAAGGTTTCACCTGTATGTGGGTAAAGTTTCACCTGTATGTGTATAAGGTTTCACATGTATGTGTGTAAGGTTTCACCTGTATGTTGGTAAGGTTTCACCTGTAGTTGTATAAGGTTTCACCTGTATGTGTATAAGGTTTCACCTGTATGTGGGAAAGGTTTCACCTATATGTGGTTAAGGTTTCACCTGTAAGTGTATTAGGTTTCAACTGTATGTGGGTAAGGTTTCACTTGTATTTGTACAAGGTTTCACCTGTATGTGGGTAAGGTTTCACCTGTATTTGTATAAGGTTTCACCTGTATGTGTGTAAGGTTTCACCTGTATGTGGGTGAGGTTCACCTGTATGGTGGTTTCACCTGTATGGGTGTATAAGGTTTCACCTGTATGTCGGTAAGGTTTCACATGTATGTGTGGAAGGTTTCACCTGTATGTTGGTAAGGTTTCACCTGTAGTTGTATAAGGTTTCACATGTATGTGTGTAAGGTTTCCCCTGTATGTGTGTACGGTTTTACCTGTATTTGTATAAGGTTTCACCTCTATGTGAGTAAGGTTTCACCTGTATTTGTATAAGGTTTCACCTGTATGTGTGTAAGGTTTCACGTGTATGTGGGTAAGGTGTCGTGTATAAGGTTTCAACTGTATGTGGCTAAGGTTTCACCTGTTTGTGGGTAAGGTTTCCACTGCACGTGTGTCAGGTTTCACCTGTATGTGTATAAGGTTTCACCTGTATGTGTATAATGTTTCACCTGTATGTGTGTAAGGTTTCACCTGTATGTGTATAAGGTTTCACCTGTATGTCGGTAAGGTTTCACCTGTATCTGGGTAATATTTCACCTTTATGTGGGTAAGGTTTCACCTGTATGTGTATTAGATTTCACCTGTATGTGTATAAGATTTGACTTGTATGTGTATAAGGTTTCACCTGTATGTTGGTAAGGTTTCACCTGTAGTTGTATAAGGTTTCACATGTATGTGTCTAAGGTTTCACCTGTATGTGTATAAGGTTTCACCTGTATTTGTATAGGGTTTCACCTGTATGTGTGTACGGTTTCACCTGTATGTGGGTAAGGTTTCACCTGTATGTGGGTAAGGTTTCACCTGTATGTGGGTAAGGTTTCACCTGTTTGTGTATAAGGTTTCACCTGTATGTGTGTAAGGTTTCACCTGTATGTGTATAAGGTTTCACCTGTATGTGTATAAGGTTTCACCTATATGTGTATAAAGTTTCACCTGTATGTGGGTAAGATTTCACCTTTATGTGGGTAAGGTGTCACCTGTATGTGTATAAGGTTTCACTTGTGTGTGTATAAGGTTTCACCTGTATGTGTGTAAGGTTTCACCAGTATGTGGGTAAGGTTTCACATGTATGTGTGTAAGGTTTCACCTGTATGTGTAAAAGGTTTCACTTGTATGTGTATAAGGTTTCACCTGTATGTGTGTAAGGTTTCACCTGTATGTGTAAAAGGTTTCACTTGTATGTGTATAAGGTTTCACTTGTATGTGTGTAAGGTTTCACCTGTATGTGGGTAAAGTTTCACCTGTATGTGTATAAGGTTTCACATGTATGTGTGTAAAGTTTCACCTGTATGTTGGTAAGGTTTCACCTGTAGTTGTATAAGGTTTCACCTGTATGTGTATAAAGTTTCACCTGTATGTGTATAAGGTTTCACCTGTATGTGGGAAAGGTTTCACCTATATGTGGTTAAGGTTTCACCTGTAAGTGTATTAGGTTTCAACTGTATGTGGGTAAGGTTTCACCTGTATGTGGGTATGGTTTTACCTGTATGTGGGTAAGGTTTCACTTGTATTTGTACAAGGTTTCACCTGTATGTGGGTTAGGTTTCACCTGTATTTGTATAAGGTTTCACCTGTATGTGTGTAAGGTTTCACCTGTATGTGGGTGAGGTGTCACCTGTATGTGTATAAGGTTTCAGCTGTATGTGTATAAGGTTTCACCTGTATGTCGTTAAGGTTTCACTAGTATGTGTATAAGGTTTCACCTGTATGTGTGTAAGGTTTCACCTGTATGTTGGTAAGGTTTCACCTGTAGTTGTATAAGGTTTCACATGTATGTGTGTAAGGTTTCACCTGTATGTGTATAAGGTTTCACCTGTATTTGTATAAGGTTTCCCCTGTATGTGTGTACGGTTTTACCTGTATTTGTATAAACTTTCACCTGTATGTGTATCAAATTTCACCTGTATGTGGGTAAGGTTTCACCAGTATGTGGGTAAGGTGTCACATGTATGTGTATAAGGTTTCACTTGTATGTGTATAAGGTTTCACATGTATGTGTGTAAGGTTTCACCTGTATGTGTAAAAGGTTTCACTTGTATGTGTATAAGGTTTCACCTGTATGTGTGTAAGGTTTCACCTGTATGTGGGTAAAGTTTCACCTGTATGTGTATAAGGTTTCACATGTATGTGTGTAAGGTTTCACCTGTATGTTGGTAAGGTTTCACCTGTAGTTGTATAAGGTTTCACATGTATGTGTCTAAGGTTTCACCTGTATGTGTATAAGGTTTCACCTGTATTTGTATAGGGTTTCACCTGTATGTGTGTACCGTTTCACCTGTATGTGGGTAAGGTTTCACCTGTATGTGGGTAAGGTTTCACCTGTATGTGGGTAAGGTTTCACCTGTATGTGGGTAAGGTTTCACCTGTATGTGTATAAGGTTTCACCTGTATGTGTATAAGGTTTCACCTATATGTGTATAAAGTTTCACCTGTATGTGGGTAAGATTTCACCTTTATGTGGGTAAGGTGTCACCTGTATGTGTATAAGGTTTCACTTGTATGTGTATAAGGTTTCACCTGTATGTGTGTAAGGTTTCACCAGTATGTGGGTAAGGTTTCACATGTATGTGTGTAAGGTTTCACCTGTATGTGTAAAAGGTTTCACTTGTATGTGTATAAGGTTTCACCTGTATGTGTGTAAGGTTTCACCTGTATGTGGGTAAAGTTTCACCTGTATGTGTATAAGGTTTCACATGTATGTGTGTAAGGTTTCACCTGTATGTTGGTAAGGTTTCACCTGTATCTGGGTAAGGTTTCACCTGTATCTGGGTAAGGTTTCACCTGTATGTGTATAAGGTTTCACCTGTATGTGTGTAAGGTTTTACCTGTATTTGGTTAAGGTTTTATCTGTATGTGTATAAGGTTTCACCTATATGTGGTTAAGGTTTCACCTGTAAGTGTATAAGGTTTCACCTGTATGTGGGTATGGTTTTACCTGTATGTGGGTAAGGTTTCACTTGTATTTGTACAAGGTTTCACCTGTATGTGGGTAAGGTTTCACCTGTATTTGTATAAGGTTTCACCTGTATGTGTGTAAGGTTTCACCTGTATGTGGGTGAGGTGTCACCTGTATGTGTATAAGGTTTCACCTGTATGTGTATAAGGTTTCACCTGTATGTCGGTAAGGTTTCACATGTATGTGTGGAAGGTTTCACCTGTATGTTGGTAAGGTTTCACCTGTAGTTGTATAAGGTTTCACATGTATGTGTGTAAGGTTTCCCCTGTATGTGTGTACGGTTTTACCTGTATTTGTATAAGGTTTCACCTCTATGTGAGTAAGGTTTCACCTGTATTTGTATAAGGTTTCACCTGTATGTGTGTAAGGTTTCACGTGTATGTGGGTAAGGTGTCGTGTATAAGGTTTCAACTGTATGTGGCTAAGGTTTCACCTGTTTGTGGGTAAGGTTTCCACTGCACGTGTGTCAGGTTTCACCTGTATGTGTATAAGGTTTCACCTGTATGTGTATAATGTTTCACCTGTATGTGTGTAAGGTTTCACCTGTATGTGTATAAGGTTTCACCTGTATGTGGGTAAGGTTTCACCTGTATGGGGTAAGGTTTCACCTGTATGTGGGTAAGGTTTCACCTGTATGTGTGTAAGGTTTTACCTGTATTTGGTTAAGGTTTTATCTGTATGTGGATAAGGTTTCACCTGTATGTGGGTAAGGTTTCACCTGTATGCGGGTAAGGTTTCACCTGTATGTTTCTAAGGTTTCACCTGTATGTGTATAAGGTTTCACCAGTATGTGGTTAAGGTTTTTTCTGTATGTGTGTAAGGTTTCACCTGTATGTGGGTAAGGTTTCACCTGTATGTGTATAAGGTTTCACCTGTATGTGGGTAAGGTTTCACCTGTATGGTAAGGTTTCACCTGTATGTGGTTAGTATGTTTCACCTGTATGTGTGTAAGGTTTCACCTGTATGTGTATAGGTTTCACCTGTATGTGTATAAGGTTTCACCTGTATGTGTGTAAGGTTTCACCTGTATGTGTAAGGTTTCACTGTATGTTGTATGGTAAGGTTTCACCTGTATGTGTGTAAGGTTTCACCTGTATGTGTGTAAGGTTTCACCTGTATGTGTATAAGGTTTCACCTGTATGTCGGTAAGGTTTCACCTGTATCTGGGTAAGGTTTCACCTGTATATGGGTAAGGTTTCACCTGTATCTGGGTAAGGTTTCACCTGTATGTGTGTAAGGTTTCACCTGTATTTGTATAAGCTTTCACCTGTATGTGTGTAAGGTTTCACCTGTATTTGTATAAGCTTTCACCTGTATGTGGGTAAGGTATCACCTGTATTTGTATAAGGTTTCACCTGTATGTGGGTAAGGTTTCACCTTTATGTGGGTATGGTTTTACCTGTATGTATAAGGTTTCATATGTATGTGGGTAAGGTTTCACCTGTATGTGTATAAGGTTTTACCTGTATGTGGGTAAGGTTTCACCTGTATTTGTATAAGGTTTCACCTGTATGTGTGTAAGGTTTCACCTGTATGTGGGTAAGGTGTCGTGTATAAGGTTTCACCTGTATGTGGGTAAGGTTTCACCTGTTTGTGGGTAAGGTTTCCACTGCATGTGTGTAAGGTTTCACCTGTATGTGTATAAGGTTTCACCTGTATGTGTATAATGTTTCACCTGTATGTGTATAAGGTTTTTTCTGTAGGGGGGTAAGGTTTCACCTGTATGGGGGGTAAGGTTTCACCTGTATGTGGGTAAGGTTTCACCTGTATGTGTATAAGGTTTTTTCTGTAGGGGGGTAAGGTTTCACCTGTATGGGGGGTAAGGTTTCACCTGTATGTGTATAAAGTTTCACCTGTATGTGGGTAAGGTTTCACCTGTATGTGTGTAAGGTTTCACCTGTATGTGTATAAGGTTTCACCTGTATGTCGGTAAGGTTTTACCTGTATCTGGGTAAGGTTTCACCTGTATGTGGGTAAGGTTTCACCTGTCTGTGTATAAAGTTTCACCTGTATGTGGGTAAGGTTTCACCTGTATGTGTGTAAGGTTTCACCTGTATGTGTATAAGGTTTCACCTGTATGTCGGTAAGGTTTTACCTGTATCTGGGTAAGGTTTCACCTGTATGTGGGTAAGGTTTCACCTGTATGTGGGTAAGGTTTCACCTGTATGTGTTTTGGTGTTTTGATATTTGATATTTAGATATTTATTCATTTAAATAGAAGTACTTCATCCTTTTTTTTTTTTTTTTTTTTTTTTTTTTTTTAAGAGACAATGAAAAGGGAAAAGAGGGGGAAAGAAAAAAAAAAAAAAAGAGGAAGTTTTGTTTTGTTTGGGGTGCATGGGGGGGTGGTGAGGGGTAATGGGAGGATGGCTCTGTGACTTTGGGGTGTGTGACGGCTTTTATTTTGTTTTAATGTTTTTAATTTTTATCTTTTTATTTTTTTTTATGTAAAGCACTTTGTGTTGCCTGAGGGCATGAAAAGCGCTGTATAAATAAAGTTTGATTTGATTTGATTTGATAAGGTTTCATCTGTATGTCGGTAAGGTTTCACTAGTATATGTATAAGGTTTCACCTGTATGTGTGTAAGGTTTCACCTGTATGTGTGTAAGGTTTCACCTGTATGTGTATAAGGTTTCACCTGTATGTCGGTAAGGTTTCACCTGTATCTGGGTAAGGTTTCACCTGTATCTGGGTAAGGTTTCACCTGTATCTGGGTAAGGTTTCACCTGTATTTGTATAAGCTTTCACCTGTATGTGTGTAAGGTTTCACCTGTATTTGTATAAGCTTTCACCTGTATGTGGGTAAGGTATCACCTGTATTTGTATAAGGTTTCACCTGTATGTGGGTAAGGTTTCACCTGTATGTGGGTATGGTTTTACCTGTATGTATAAGGTTTCACATGTATGTGGGTAAGGTTTCACCTGTATGTGTATAAGGTTTTACCTGTATGTGGATAAGGTTTCACCTGTATTTGTATAAGGTTTCACCTCTATGTGAGTAAGGTTTCACCTGTATTTGTATAAGGTTTCACCTGTATGTGTGTAAGGTTTCACCTGTATGTGGGTAAGGTTTCACCTGTATGTGGGTAAGGTGTCGTGTATAAGGTTTCACCTGTATGTGGGTAAGGTTTCACCTGTTTGTGAGTAAGGTTTCCACTGCATGTGTGTAAGGTTTCACCTGTATGTGAATAAGGTTTCACCTGTATGTGTATAATGTTTCACCTGTATGTGTGTAAGGTTTCACCTGTATGTGTATAAGGTTTCACCTGTATGTCGGTAAGGTTTCACCTGTATCTGGGTAAGGTTTCACCTGTATGTGGGTAAGGTTTCACCTGTATGTGTATAAGGTTTCACCTGTATGTGTGTAAGGTTTCACCTGTATTTGTATAAAGTTTCACCTGCATCTGGGTAAGGTTTCACCTGTATGTGTATAAGGTTTCACCTGTATGTCGGTAAGGTTTCACCTGTATCTGGGTAAGGTTTCACCTGTATGTGGGTAAGGTTTCACCTGTATGTGTATAAGGTTTCACCTGTATGTGTCTAAGGTTTCACCTGTATGTGTACAAGGTTTTACCTGTATTTGGTTAAGGTTTTATCTGTATGTGGATAAGGTTTCACCTGTATGTGGGTAAGGTTTCACCTGTATGTGGGTAAGGTTTCACCTTTATTTGTGTAAGGTTTCACCTGTATGCGGGTAAGGTTTCACCTGTATGTTTCTAAGGTTTCACCTGTATGTGTATAAGGTTTCACCAGTATGTGGTTAAGTTTTCTTCTGTATGTGGGTAAGGTTTCACCTGTATGTGGGTAAGGTTTCACCTGTATGAGGGTAAGGTTTCACCTGTCTGTGTATAAAGTTTCACCTGTATGTGTACAAGGTTTTACCTGTATTTGGTTAAGGTTTTATCTGTATGTGGATAAGGTTTCACCTGTATGTGGGTAAGGTTTCACCTGTATGTGGGTAAGGTTTCACCTGTAGGTGTGTAAGGTTTCACCTTTATTTGTGTAAGGTTTCACCTGTATGCGGGTAAGGTTTCACCTGTATGTTTCTAAGGTTTCACCTGTATGTGTATAAGGTTTCACCAGTATGTGGTTAAGTTTTCTTCTGTATGTGGGTAAGGTTTCACCTGTATGTGGGTAAGGTTTCACCTGTATGAGGGTAAGGTTTCACCTGTCTGTGTATAAAGTTTCACCTGTATGTGGGTAAGGTTTCACCTGTATGTGTGTAAGGTTTCACCTGTATGTGTATAAGGTTTCACCTGTATGTCGGTAAGGTTTCACCTTTATCTGGGTAAGGTTTCACCTGTATGTGGGTAAGGTTTCACCTGTATCTGGGTAAGGTTTCACCTGTATCTGGGTAAGGTTTCACCTGTATGTGTATAAGGTTTCACCTGTATGTGGGTAAGGTTTCACCTGTATGTGTTTAAGGTTTCACCTGTATGTGGGTAAGGTTTCACCTGTATGTGTACAAGGTTTTACCTGTATGTGGTTAATGTTTTATCTGTATGTGGATAAGGTTTCACCTGTATGTGTATAAAGTTTCACCTGTATGTGGGTAAGGTTTCACCTGTATGTGGGTAAGGTTTCACCTGTAGGTGTGTAAGGTTTCACCTGTATTTGTGTAAGGTTTCACCTGTATGCGGGTAAGGTTTCACCTGTATGTGTCTAAGGTTTCACCTGTATGTGTATAAGGTTTCACCTGTATGTGGTTAAGGTTTTTTCTGTATGTGGGTAAGGTTTCACCTGTATGTGTATAAGGTTTTACCTGTATGTGGGTAAGGTTTCACCTGTATGTGGGTAAGGTTTCACCTGTATTTGTATAAGGTTTCACCTGTATGTGGGTAAGGTTTCACCTGTATTTGTATTAGGTTTCACCTGTATGTGTGTAAGGTTTCACCTGTATGTGTATAAGGTTTCACCTGTATGTGGTTAAGGTTTCACCTGTATGCGTATAAGGTTTCACCTGTATGTGGGTAAGGTTTCACCTATATGTGTCTAAGGTTTCACCTGTATGCGTATAAGGTTTCACCTGTATGTGTCTAAGGTTTCACCTGTATGTGTCTAAGGTTTTCAGTGTAGTATGTGAGAGTTCGGGTTGTCGGTTTTGTCGGGTTATGTCAGCAAGCACAAGATGATGAGCTCCTCGTGTACCCTTTCAATAGTGGTGAGTAGTTCTACTATTTTATATTGAATCTATGTTTGTATGTGAACGTGTGGGCCGCTGTGCAGATTTTACAAAACGTTCTAGCTATTGATACAGTAACTGTGCTCTTATTAGTTGAAGTTGCTCGTTAAAGTGGGTGTCAGAATGATGTGGTAGCTATCTGTGGTGCTGAACTGCTTTGACTTTGTGTTGTTATATTATTAAGGGCCAGGTAGCCTAATGTTTTTGTTGTTCTCTTGGTTTGTTAGACTTCATGATGGTTTGATTGATTTCAAAATGGCATGGTTGCTCTTCGTGGTGTTGAACTCTTCCTCAAATGCTTTAAGCTATGTGTCAAAAATGTAGTAATGCTTGTAAGTCCTACTGTTGCGGGCATACGTATGTTGTAAAATGATGTAATCACAAGCTTTATTGGGTTTAAGGGGCCCGGTCATGAGCCCCGCCCCCGGCCCGGCAGTGACATGTTCCGCTACTGGTCCTGCTGGTTCCTCAACGTGGTCTGCGGTAGTTTCTTGACAAACTGACACTCTTAAAAGCCTCTGTTTGGTCACACACCTTTATCGTGCACTGCTTCAATGATCCCCTGTCTGTTTTCACTGCTGCATCGTTCTTGGCTGAAGCTACTTAACTGTGTTTGGTACCAAAATGCAGATGTTTGAGTCACATGTCACCGCTGCCACTGCCCCACTGGTTTTACTGCTGTCTGACTGTGTTCTTCCAGGTTCTACAAGCCCGTGGTCGAAGCTCCAAGGTCCTGCCTCACCATGCGATCTGTTCAAAGCTGAGACCAGGCAGCGCAGGAAGGCACCGAGGCCCAGACAGGTGCTGAACTGGTGGAGGGAACTGGTTTGTCCTCAGACGGTTGTAGAAACGTCTCTGCTGGATGTAGAACTGCTGCATTTGAAAGTGTTTCTGTCAATAAAAAGGTGCATCCACCATCATCATCTAAAGGCTGACAACTGGAGCCACTGGTTTGTTAAAGCTGGGATCAGAATTTTAAGTTCAGTCAAAAGTTTACTTGTGTTTTATTGTTGTTTAAGGTGTCGATCTCTGCAGAGGTGGAGGACGAACTTCAGATGGGTCAGAGGTTGAGAAACCTCTCCTTCTCAGAGCCCTGTGAGTCCCCCCCCCCTCTGAAAACTAAATAAAAAGCTTGCAAACAGATGATGAGTGATTGTTTTCAGCTGGTGTGGAAACTGTCAGTGGGAGTTTTAATTGTTTCCCGTGACCCTGCAGGCTGTTATTGGGAAACATCTGACTGGTTGAACCGGTCCTTTCATTCCCTCAGGTGTTGGTGAGCACTCGCTTGAATCAACAACTATAAAAACAGAACAGTGTCAGATCAGTTTCCATCCTGCTTCAGGATGGATTTCACATGTTTCTCAGGACCAGAAATCAGACCCCAGATGTCCATCTGTGAAGTTAATGAAACGTTCTCAGACTTGCAGCAAACCTCACATCTGTCTCTGAAGGTCTGTGGTCACATGTTCTTCCAGCCGCTAAAAGTCCCAGACTGGAGCTCCAACAGTCACCTTCTCCAGGTGATGCAGAGCTCAGAGGACTGTCCAGGCCTCAGTGATCCAGGTACTGGACTGGTGTGTCAGTAGGTGGTTGCAGAAACACATCTGTGTTGATGAAGAGTAGATATTAGGCATTAAAGCTTTTTGTCGAACCAGGAGGAGGTTAAAGGTGCATCTACTATCATCATTGAAGGTGATCTGTGATTTCTGTCCTCTCATAGCCCAGATGAGACCCACCCAGCAGAGGCAGGTAAGCATCAGGTGGCTCTGGGTTTTAGAGACACTAACGCTGTCACCTGTGGTTGGAACACACCTTCTTCACTCTGAACAGAGGACAATCTGCTCCTTCACACTCTCGCCCCCTGGTGGACAAACGTAAACATGCACGAGGAGTCAAGACAGCAGAGGGAAGAGCCCAGTGCATCATGGGAGGTCTGGGCCTGCAGCTGACCAGCTGAAGGATGATCCAGGACACCAGTCGGTCCTAACTATAATCTCTGTGAAAAAAGAAAGTTTGAAGCTGAATCTTGAAGGCAGAGACATGACTGAAGACCAAATGTTCGTCTAACGAACGAAGATCTGGATGTCCAAGCGTTCTGGTCCAGCGGTTCACCTTAGCCACTGTGTCTATATCTGCTCATTGTTTTTATTTCAAATAATACATTAGAGTCTGTTGTTGACTGGTCAGCTGTACAGCAGTATAGGATCTTCCTCATGTTCAAAATGTATCCATACATTTAGGAACGTAAATAAGGAAGATCCTATTAGACAACCAATTTTAGTTTCTATAATGCAATACAGTGATCCCTTAGTTTTCACGGTTAATGGGGACCGGCGCCCCCCCGCGACAATCAAAATCCGCAAACTGGAGCCGGAGCCCACGAGCCTAAATAATGTGTTTAAAATATGTTTAAAAACCTCAAAAAAGTAGCGAGACACTGCAGCGACACAAGACAAAGGCTCGACTGTGGTCTTTCTGTTTCAAATTCAAATTAAAATTCAAATATACTTTATTGATCGCCCAAGGGGGAAATTCAGGTTTCAGTACTGTCCAGTCTGAGGAGCTGCCGGCGTCCAGCGCTCCTTTTCATGTCCCGTTCCTGTTGTCCGAGTGCTAACTCCAGTTAACAGCCGTTCAAACCAGTTAACAGCCATTAAAATCAGTATATCTCCACAATGATGAATTAAGTGAGATATCTCCAGGTCAGAGGAGGAAACACCGATGAACCAGACCGTCTCTTCTGAGAAGACTGAGCTCCTTCAGTCCGGTGAGCGACGGAGCCAACCGTCCCAGAGCCCGGTTCATCATGCAGACCAGGTCATTGGCGTCCCCCCCGGCGGTGCCGGGCCCCACCAGGTCTCCAGACGGCCACTGCCAGGCCAGCTGACCCACCCCGGCGTGCAGACTGCTGAACAGAGGCAGCAGCCGCCCGCCACGCTGCCGCCGCCATGCCGCTGCCACGCCGGGGGCCCCTGCCCCGGCCCAGCCGACGCCGTAGCCCGGATCCCGTAGTGGTTTCCGCCGCGGGCAGCAGCCCAGGACCGCTCAGCCTCCCTGAACTGGCCCCCAGGGACACCATCCACGCCCGTGGTAGCACGCCTCCACCAGCCGCAAGAGGACCGATCCGCACCCGCAGACAGCATGCTGACACCCGACCGCAAAACCACCAGACACCGGGCACAAACCGAAGAGTCCAGCGCCGCAGGGGCAAGTCTCCCTCACAGCCTCTGGTCTCTGAACTGTAGTAAATGCGTCTCGGCCAATCAGAGCTCGGATTCTAGAGTTCTGGTCCGTCTGTGTTTCTCTGTTGCTTACAGGAGGCTGTGAGTCATTGTTTGATGTTTCGCTGGCAGCTGCAGCCTCTCGTCTGCTGTGGGCTGGATTTTCGCAGAATTTCAGTGATTATTTCTTGATTTTTTTAATTATAATATATTTCTGGAAAAAAATCCACGAAGCACTAAAACCGCAGTACTCAAACCGCAAAGTGGCAAGGGATCACTGTATGCAGAAATGTTTCTATTCATTTCAAAGCGGTTTCCTGCTTGCTATTGCTGGCCAGCATTGGATGTCTGAAAAGTCTCCCAGCATTCCTCTCACAAAGTCTCACAATGCAGAAACTTTAGAGACATCCAGATTCAAAGTCAGGCTTCACCATTGAAAAGTTTTTTCGTGTTATTTTATCTGGTGTCTAGAAGAGACTGAAAGCAAAGACCAATAGAAAGTTTAATACACAAAGATTAATACAAGTAATATGCCTTGCAGAATATTATTGGCCGATGGTACACTCTCTTAACATTAGAGACACAAAGAAAGGCTGATACTGGCCGTGCGGCCAAGTGTCTAATTCTGTTACGGACCCTGAGATCCAGTGGCATCGCGCGTTCTGTGGGCTATTCCCTCAACCGGGCTCCTCCTCTTTGAACAGCTGAGCTGTGCTGCCATCACCTGGGCCCACCTCCCATTGCCATCCCCACCCATAAAGGACCTGTCAGAGCTTCATTCATGGCAGACTGTCAGCCACAGACAGATCTGCCGCTTTTGTGTAATTTTGGATTAACTTGTTGGGTAGTGAGGCTTATTGTATTGTTGTGTTTGTTGCTGCTCTGCGTGAGAGCTAAGCCTGTGTAAAACCTGTTTTTCAGTTTATTGTTGGATCTATGTTATTTTGTTATATTATATGTTTTTCTTACCATTAATAAACGGATAGCTGCCTTATTTACACACCTTGTTACTCCCATTTTTTTTTTTTTTACTACTAGGCTCACTCACCATCTCTGGGTCGTAACAAATCCCTACAACTTTTATAGCCACAAAAAGGGGGGTGCTGCTTCTCCTACTGCACATACTACTCCAGGCCTCGAGGGCCGCTGTCCTGCAAGTCTTAGAGGTTTCCCTGCTCCAGCTGTTGATTGTCTCAGTCCAGGAGCCGAGATGTCAATTAAATATGTTTGTCTGAGATACCTCCCACATCTCAGGAGCCAGGAGGGTCAGAGGAGTCCAGCTTCAATATTTCAATCATCCCCGGGATTCGGGGTCTCCTCCGGCTCTGGGCAACTGCAGATTTCATCTTCCTCCATGCTTGTTTTAAACATTTGATGACGCGATTGTTAGTGTGACAGAAGCGACAGCCTGTGTTGCCATGTTTGATTGCTTTCCTCAGATAAATATTAGTTTCATTAGTGGTGTATTTTAAATGGGGCTTGCTGGAAATCTGGCACAGTTCACCGTGCGTGAACTTTGAAAGAGCGTCGTTCACAGTTGCCCGAATGAACTTGTTCACGCCCCCCGCTGGTGAAGGAGAAAGCGAGTGAGCTCAGTTCATGTTTGCTCAAAATACGAACTTTCATTCAATGAACGCGTTCAGGTACAACACTGATTATGGGATAACCCCCTCTTTTCCATAGAAATTGGTTCCAAAAAATGTTATGTCAATATGTGAATTTTGACAATGATCTGGCAATTTAGTGCAATTTAGAACAATTGCAGTTTTAGGAATCAACCTCCTGTTCAAAAGATGTTACCTGTGACCGCGTAGCGCATATTTGACAGTGATTTCTCACTGGTATCTTCGTATTAATGAAGAAAGTGAAACCTAAGATTGGACTTTGTATTCATGTACTTTTACGGTTGTAACTATTTTGTGAGAGACTGATGAAGACTGACGAGAAACCACTCCTTCTCTGCTCCAGTAGCTGTAACACTGGTCTAATAAAGTTTCACTTTCTTTTTCATTGACTTGGATGCAGTCTTCCTGCAGCAGCAGCTGGTGAGTAAATTTCTTAAAAACACATTTTAAAAAAGTACAAATGAAAAAAACAACAGGTGTGTGTTTGAAACTCAGGATCAAACTGAAGGAGTGTGTTGAATCTGTTGCAGTAAACAGCTTTCAGTCCTCTCAGTTTTTCCAACATTGTCTGTAGATGTCAAGTCTTTTTCTTTTCTCTTCTAAAACACAGTCTCTCTGTCAGCAGCATATTTTTTACTTATTTTTTTGATAAAAGGACGTGAATTCTGCTGACTCTTTGGTGCTATTCCCACACCACAAAGTGGTCCACCAGGTCTCTCTCCTCAGTCTCGTCCACGACTGATCCACTGATAAATCTGAGTATCTCTGCAGATGACACTCATGAGGAGCTCATAGAGTCGCTGCTCAGAGCTCCATTGATGATGAATTTTTATAGTCACCGTAACTCTGGGTCAACATACTCAGAGTTGATTGAATCGACTCTGAACACTTGGCCTTAAACTGGAAACTCAGTTTGTTGTAACCTCCTTTCTGAAACACACCCCAGGAGTGTCAAAGAACAGAACAAAACTAACAAACAAGTAGTGACGGGTCCGACAACACTGACGGGTCCGACAACACTGACGGGTCCGACAATACTGACGTGTCAGCACGTGTTGAGCTCAGAGCGAAACTCCGTGTTCCCAGTGGGAACATTTGACATGATCTCATACCACCAAATAAGGTATTTGTTTTTACTTCATCCTGTTCCTCTCAGGTTCCACTTGATCTATCAGACTTCAAATCCATGTCCAAGTGACACTTAAAGGTGGAGTAGGTATTCTTTGAAAAAACGGTTCCAGCAATCCAACTCAAGTGAGATTTTGAAAATATACACTCCCTCCCTCCTCCCAAAGGCTCCGCCTCCTCCTCTTCAGCTCACCCCTCTAAACCACGCCTTCACATGATTCACGACTGCATGAACCGCAGGGAGGGAGGGGTGGGTGGGAGTGAACTGATATTTGATGGACGTATTAGGCAGCCAATGAAAGTAATGATGATCACTATTTTGATTGGTCAGAGTTTTTGTTATGCCAAGAATTTAGTATCTTCTTGGTTGTAAGAACTATTAATTTCTGTGCCCTGGTGAGGCAATCTATTTAGCTGTGAAGTAAGGCACTGACAATGACGGAGGTGCAAAACGGAGGTTTATTCTCCAAGGCTGCAGCCAAAAATCACAGAGCACTTCACAGCATCGGGATTCTTCAGAAGAATGCCAAGATTAACGGGGGACAGTTCATTTCATACAGTTCAGCATGAGATGGAAAATTACAGCAACCCATAACCTTGTAAATCGGGTGATCTGTCTAGACATAAACTCAGCAACTAGATAAGGACAACAATCCCTGTGACCTAAAGACAGCAGGTTTGAGGGGGAGAAGTCAAGGCCCCAGAGCAGTCGAGGCCCGTTAAGCTGCAGATTCATTTTTCGACTCTACAGTTTTTCTCTGATTACACCCTCTAGACCGGACCAAAATGTTTCATTTTTTTGCAAACATTTTATTTCAGTGGGTGCAATAAGAATGTGAAAAGGTTTTCAGGCAATATTGTAAAAAGTGCTGCAAAAAAAAGGACACCCACCCCACCTTTAAATGCTGCATTTGTTCGACAGAACTGTCTAAATACAAGCTCCCCCTCAACTCTGAGGATCTCTGGTAGGTCTGCAAGTTGTGCAGAACCCCCCCAGGGCTCCCATGAGGAAACACTGGAGCTAAAAACTAAAAGATTAAAGACAGTAAAACAGGATAAAAAAAAACAGACAATAGATACAATAATGATAAAATGTATAAAATGTGAAAAGTTGGAGATATAAAAATTATGGTTAAATAAATCAGGCAAAAGCCAAATTAAAAAGGTGACTCAAAAATTGGATAAAGACAGAATAAAGTAGAAGAAGCTAAAATACTAAGAGATTAATCAATTAAAAGTCATACTAAATAGGTGGGTCTTAAGCTGCTTTTTAAAAGTGTAAGATTTAAAAGTGAAGCTAATTCATACGTTTGAGTTAAGTTACTAAAAATATATTTACAAGGTTTACAAAGTTAACTATTTACATATTTGTGGTCACACAATAATTATTTACAGGTTTAATATATACATTACCATCTTTAAAAACAGTTGAAATGTCTTAAATCGGCTCCTGTGGTTTAAATTGCATCTATCTCAGTAAAAGTCCTCCTACCCTCTGATTGGTTAGTGAGAGTCACATGGGAGTGAAAAAGAAGGAAGTGTTGTTGTGGACCTGTTGAAAAAGACTGGCAGTAAAGAAAGATTTGTTTGAGAAGTTATCTTTCTTCATCCTGCTTTTTATTCTCATGAAGAGTGATTTTACCACTTCACAACGAACCCTCACGCTACTAAAGCATCAACATTGTCTGAGGCTCTGCAGCAGGCTTTACACTTATGTTTTTAATGTGTGGAATAAAACTGAGCTCAGAGTCAAAAATCACACCCAGGTTTCTCACAGATTGTGAAGGTTTAAAATTTGGTAATTTGGGGAAAAAGATTCTCTCGCTTGCCTTCAGGACCGATGACTAAAACCTCTGTTTTGTCCTCATTGAGTTTTAGGAAGTTTGCTGCCATCCATGACTCAATATCTAAAATACAGTTAAAAAGGGCATCAACTTGCCCCGTGTCATCAGGAGACATGGCGATGTACAGTTGCATATCATCAGAGTAACTATGGAAGCTGATGCCGTGCCTCCTGATGACATCACCCAGGGGAAGCATATAGAGATTAAAAAGAGTTGGGCCTAAAATTGACCCCTGGGGAACCCCACACTTAATTTTGTGTGTTTTTGAGGAACAGGTATCTGAACTTACAAAGAAGCTTCGGTCTGTAAGGTAAGAGGAGAACCAGTTTAACACAGCACCAGAGAGTCCAACCAGGTTCCTCAGTCTGTTTATTAATATGTGATGGTCCACTGAATCAAAAGCAGCGGTTAGATCCAGCAGAACCAAGACTGTGAGGTTGTGATTATCTAAACTAAGCCTGATGTCATTTAAAATCTTTAGAAGGGCTGTCTCTATGCTGTGGTTCATGCTAAAACCAGACTGATACTTCTCCAATGTATTGTTTGAACTTTAAAAAATTATTTATCTGGGTAAAAAACATTTTTTCTAAAATTTTGCCTAAAAATGGTAAGTTGGATACTGGGCGGTATGGGGTAATTATTCAAAATGGTGGGGTCTAGGCCACTCTTCTTCAGAAAGGGCTTCACCATCACTGCTTTAAAGCAGGGGAGACGACCCGTCTGAAGAGAGCAGTTCACCAGATATAAAAGCTGTTCCTCAAAGACTTTATATAATATGAAAATAAAGAGGTCACAAATGCACCTGCAATAAACACAGGAGGCCTAAACAAACATTTAACAACCTCCTCATGGTTACTTTATTAACAATAAATACATATATAATTTTTATTATTTCATTTTTGACTATCAAGCTTCCAGAAAGTGTGTTTTAGACCGTGCAGTTGTAAATTTCATCATCAAGGACTGCTAACTGCTTCAGGTCCTTAAACCATCATATGTTTTGCCAAATGTCTACAGATGCAGAGGACAAAACTATTTCCATATATAATAATAATAACAGTTATAGTTAATAAATCGTAACCAATTATGTCCTGTAACCAACGCAATCAGAAAGGACAGATTCTTTTAAATCACAATACCAACAAAATGCTGGGCAAAAAATATGAGAAGGAACAAGAATTAGAGGAAATGGAAGTACAGCGAGCTGTGGCAACGAGTATAACAGCGGACATGTGGACATGTGTAGATATGGAGGCTTACTGGGCTCTTAGCCGTCACTACATTACTGAAAACATGCAGCTGTGTACATCTGTGTTGGAAATGCAACATTTACCACAAAGTCACGCTTCAGACATTTAGACCCAAGTCAAAAGGGGCATGATTAATGACTGGGCCATGGTTAATGAAGCAGAGTGTCTCGTGACCGACAAAGCACCAGAAATTACTGCATCTATAAAACATCTCCATAACTGGTCCATGATTCTGTTTGCATTGCACAAACTCTAAATTTAATAGTAAAGAAGTCATGTGATCAAATCCCTGCACTGACATCAGACACAAATTGAGGGAAATCATAACTAACTTCAGATCAAGCACCACAGCTAACGCTTGCTCAAGTGCAGCAACAGATGGGACGGCCATCCCTGAAACTGATCAATGAGGTACCAACATGTTGGAACAGCACATATCAGATGCTGCCAAGGCTAAATGATGAGGAGGAACCAGTGAGGGTATCTCTTGCCTCATGAACAATGGACATAACTCCACTTACAGCTGATGAGGTTAACATCAGCTTTCTCCTTTCCATCAAGCCACAGTGGAGCTGTCAGCGGAGAAGAGAGTTTCAGGGTCAAAGGTCATCCCCTTGATGAAAATTCTACACATCACGCACTTGATCGTGACACTTAACCTTTGCACACACGGGCAACAATACACCTCCATAAACACCTTAGATGAGGAGGCACAGACACTGTTTCCAGTCTGGAGCCAGAATCTTCTGGTCATGACTGACAAAGAAAGCTCAACGAATGACAGAGTCCAACAGGAGTACAGCATGGATCCCCGTTACTCAGAGATAGAGAGGAATGCCTCTACAATCAGTCCTGTGTGCTAGAAGTGGAAAGCTACACTGTAGTGGAAATATCTGGAAGTGTTAAAGATGATGGACAGACTGTTTCTGGCCTCTCTGGCTCATCACTTGCAAATCTGATACTATAAAACATTTCTGGGATCAGCAGTGGTGTTTCTACACTACTGTTCCCAGCTTCAGATGTGTTCATACAGGTTTGGAAGGTTAACAACAGTTTAAACAGCTGATCTGAAGACTGTTCATGTGTGACGGTCCTGAAAAAGATATTAATATCTAATCTAGAATCTTAGCTGCAGCAACAGAGGAATGTATTTCCTGCATTTTCATAGATTTAAAAGCAAACTCCCATATTCTGATCTTCCTGATCCTAAAATCTGCTCTTGAACCTGGACTGGGATCATTTTCCTCTCTGAAGGGTCTTTTAACGACAGAAACGTTGTCATAAAGAGGAGAAGAGGTGAGAACTTCCCTCCCAGGTGCTGGACTCATCTTCAGTGTCACATCCAGCAGTAGATGCTGCATGAAGCCGTTCAGCTGGAGTTGTTGGAAAGTTCACAGAAGTGGAGGAAACCTTGTCTGACTTTTGAAAACACATCGTACCTGTGAGTCTCCACAGCACACGAGTGACACGTCATTACATTGTGACAATAAATAGTACGCACAATGTGTCCATCATCTAACCCACTTCCTCCTGTTCAGGGTCATGGGGGTCTGCTGGAGACGATCCCAGCTTAGACAGAAGATGTGCTCCTTGCAGAGCTTTGATGTGTTCCACTCTGGAAAGATCTCCTTCCAAATGACAAATGTGTCGTAGGCTGATCCATCAGTCATGTTATAAAAGATGAGCAGCGGTCAGCTAGCAGTCATTCAGTTGGTGCTTTTAGACCCCATGACTTTGTCTAAATTAGGGTTTCTCAACGGGGGTGGTACCGCCCTCCAGGGGGCGTTCTGAACACTTATGGGGGCGCTGGAAACGTCAGGGCTGAGAGGGGGGCGCTCAGGCAAAAATGAGGGGCACCATGCCTTGGGAACTCTATTTTAAACTTCCACAGTTTCTCAAAGTTTTTTTTTTTATAGTGCAAATCTATTTATGTTTTAATAAAATGTTGTGCTTAGATTTCCTTTCAAAAAATGAAGCTGCTGTCTGAGACCAAAACCCAGAGTCTGCTGCTTCCATGACCTGGTAAAATCTCCTTTTCTATCTACGTCACAATCAGATGAGCTGAGCGGGATCGGTCGCCATAGTAACGCCCATAAACACACAGCAGCAGAGAAACCCCTTTCCAACACATTTCACAGGGTTCATTCAGCAACCAATGAAAACATACACAATCAAGACTACGTAATCACATAGGGTTAGAGTTAGAGTTAAGAGCATCATGGTGGCTCAGGGGGGCGTTTGTTCAAAAAAGGTTGAGAACCACTGGTCTAAATGATCCATCTCCCCACTTTGGTGGCATTGTAGGGATCATACTTGGTTTCTGATCTTCTCTTGAGCTGATTTCAGAATTTCTGTGCAAAGTGCTCATGACATTTTGACATTTCCCCCCTTTTTTGGGCAGTGAGGCTCTTGAGCTGTGGTGTCGGTGAAGGCAGACATGGAGGACTCGGGGGTCCTGTTCTTGATTCCCAGCAGCTCAGCAGAGAGGTCACACTGGTTCTTGTGGACCGCTCCAACCATCGTGAGCTTTCTCTATAGAAATCCCTGACCCAAGTTGTAGCTTGGGAAAAAATTGTGACAGGTTATATTCTGCCCTCTGAGAGCACGTGTCATGTCAGGCACAACCCAAAGGAGAGGGTGAGCATGGGTGTGAAACTGGGGAGAAATGAAATGGGGGTCACATTTGCAAAAAAAAACCTATAGTTTTAGACACTTATAACCCCTTTAATTCTCCATTTTGGCTGCCGGGTCAAATTGACCCGAACAGCATCAATGTATCATAAACATGGAGAGGGGGGTTGCAAATATGTTACATGAACTATTTTCATTTTATTGTTGATTACACTAATTACCCCAAGCAGAAGAAGTTTTATCCTGAAAAAAAACTTTAACTATTTTTTTTAGATTTTAAATTTTCAAAACGGGTCAATTTGACCCGCAACATAATAGGAGGGTTAACTGAAAATCCAGAAGGATAATCCAAAAGGAGATGACACAACGGGAGGGTAAGACAGGAGCAGGGAACATCAGGAAGGAAAGTAGACAAACCAGCGAAGAGAACGAGGAAAAGACTTAAATACACTAAACGAGAGGCAGGTGGAGACAATCAGGTTAAAACATGGAGGGAAATAGAGGAGAACACAACAAGACAAGACAGATCTTTAACGTAAAACAGGAAACAAGGTAGACTACAGACAGGGGAGACGAGAACACCAACTAAAACCCAGAAAGGAAAAAGGAAAAAACCCCACAAGACAGAAATGTTTGTGTCCAACCCACACCATGACAGTTTTAGTTTGATGAAACTACGTTCATTCTGTTTCTAAGCCAACTGAGAAAAAAAAAGCTGTTTCATTAATATAAACAATTACACTGATATTTCAAAATAATTTGGTTGTTTTTGTTTTATTTGTTATTTAATGTAACTTTAAAGAAGTAATTATGAGCAGACGTTAAAGTGAAGTGGTTAATTTTATGATATCTTAGCTTCTTGTTCACTCAGATCCAGTTAGATGGTTCATCTTGGCCCTAACCTCAGGCAAACAATCCTTTCTCACAGCTAAATGTTTCCATTTTAAGGAAACATCCTGGATTGAAGTTGATGCTGGTTCTCAGTCATCCAGGTCACGAGACTTCAATGAGGACAACCAGATGTCTTCATCCAAGTCTTTGATGATCCTGAATTTATGTCTGACCCTTTAATTGCACTTCTACCTCATTTCCCCTTTTCTTGAGGATGACATGAACAGAAAGCGTGTAATTTTCCTCCACTCAGCCCTGGGTTAGGGGTTAGGGGTTAGGGTTAGAGGTTAGGGTCAGGGGTTAGGGGTTAGGGTTAGGGGTTAGGATTAGGGGTTAGGGGTTAGGGGTTAGGGGTTAGGGTTAGGGGTTAGGATTAGGGGTTAGGGGTTAGGGGTTAGAGGTTAGGGTTAGAGGTTAGGGTTAGGGTTAGGGGTTAGGATTAGGGTTTAGGGTTAGGGGTTAGGATTAGGGGTTAGGGTTAGGGTCAGGGGTTAGGGTTAGGGTCAGGGGTTAGGGGTTAGAGGTTAGGGTTAGGGGTTAGGGTTAGGGGTTAGAGGTTAGAGGTTAGGGTTAGGGGGTTAGGGGTTAGGGTTAGGAGCTCATCTCTCAGCTTGTCTCAGAGCCTCCAGTTGTGTGGAAGCTCTGCTGGGGATCAGGGCTGATCTCTGACTTCAGATGGTGCAGGAAGAGTTTCATTTCTCCTGGTTGTGTCTCTGTGTTCAGGAACTGTGCAGCGATGGTGGGACGGAGGCAGAGATGGAGGACCCTGCAGCTCCTGATCCTCTTCAGCCTCCTCGGCCTCTCCAAAGAGTTCGGTAAGAGACTTTCTGGAGAAGAAGATCATCATGAAAAGTCTTCAGTTGGTAGACGGTCACATGAAAAGGAGTAGTGAGGGAGGGGGGGGATCTGTGTGGATGCTTTTAGTTTCACCAGAAAGGTTAAATCATTTTCTAATGATCGGATTTCCAGTGAAAGTGTTTCTCCAAGGTCTTGAACTAATTTCCAGAAAGAGGAATCAAAAAGCGTTAAATCGTGTTTTCCTCATTGCAGAAGTGAAAGAAGACGAGTGGGAGGAGCTCAGAGCTGACATCACAGCCCTGCATCACCTCAGAGGACTGTCTGAACACATGTCTCATGAAAGCATCAGTAACCCTCCAGAAACCTCCAGGTACCTGACAACTACTACTACTATAATAATAATACATTTTATTTAAAGGCGTTCTTTCTGTCATTCAAGGTCACCATACAGTATTAAAAACACAGTTAAAACAAAACACAATAAATATATAAAAACACAGGCATAGAGGAGACGGGTTAAGGTTTGACAGTGCAGTGGTTAGGACAGTGAAAAAGCTGATTTAAACAGATGAGTTTTGAGTGAGGATTTGAACAGAGGGAGTGAGTCCAAATTTCTGATTCCTGGTGGAAGTGAGTTCCAGAGCCGAGGACCAGAACAGCTGAAGGCCCTGCTCCCCATGGTAGTGAGACGGGCAGAGGGGACAGACAGGTTTTCAATGGTGTGAGAGAAGCTGTCAGTTTTAGATAATGTTGATTTAGTACCAACGAAGAGAACCTCAGTTTTGTCACTGTTGATTTTGAGGAAATTTGATGTGAATCAGGATTTGATTTCTGTGATGCAGTTGGTGAGGGAAGAGGGTGGGAGGTTGGGAGTGGGTTTATTGGAGAGGTAGAGCTGGGTGTCGTCAGCATAGCAGTGGAAATTTATGATATATTTACGGAAAATATGGCCATGGAGAAGAAGGTAGATGATTAAAAGGAGGGGCCCCAGGACTGAGCCCTGGGCCACACCAGAGGTGACAGCAGATGGTTGTGATTTGAAAGATTGTAGTTGATCAGAGTAGTTGATCAGAAGGCTCAGAGTGATTAATGGTTATCAGTCAGAAAGCAGTCTGACTGTCATTGATATAGGATCCTGGACCTAAATAAATGTTGTGACATTGCTGCAGGTTATTCAAATGATGCTGCAGAGTGTAATCAAGCTGAACATGGTCCAGAAAAATGTTAGTATGTCTCTGCTGTTTTTGACCAGACAGTGACGTGAACAGGAAGTTAGTGACTAGATTAGTCTCATTGGGAAAGAAATGTAAGTGTTGTTTTCAGTAGAAAACTATTCTTACAGCCTGGATTTACTCGGGAAGAGACCACCAGTAAATATTTCCAGCGACTTTGACAGATGCAGTAATTTGACTTCAGGATCTGTTATTTGACTTTGACTCTCAATTTTATTTCTTTCAGTGGGAAAAACAACATCCAGTCAAGAATCAAAAGATCAGTTTCCAGGTAAAACCCATTCATGTACAATGTTCATTAGTTTGCCAAAGATCAAGAACCATCAACAGACTGAGCACTGGTGGTTCAACTGAAGGACAGAAACAAAACTAACGGGAATGCTAAAAGACAAACACACCAGAATTTAAAAAAGAAAATGATTACCCTGAAACCAGGAAGTTAAAAAGCTTTGACACGTCTTTCTTTTAAGTCCTGAAAACCAAACATTCACATTTATTCCCCAAATAAGGCCAGTTTTTTTGTAAAGCACATTTTAATTCAGTTAAATTTACTTTTGTAGTGGTAATTCACAAAGAACCTTTACTAAATCAAACATAATTTTAATTAAATCCAAATCATATTCCAATTCAGTCAAATTCACTGTAATTCATGAATGATCCAATTAATTTTACTTGTGTCTAAAATTCAAATTTTATCCACCATATTGGCCCAAATATAGGATGACTGATTATAAGATGACCTCTATTTTAAAATATCATTTTGGGAAAATAAAAATATGATGAAGACAATAAAGTTATTCATAAAACAAATTTTTATTGTACAATTACTCACAGAGATAACATTCTGCTGTATTGTTAAACATTTTGATTATTTTTCTCTTTTTTGGAAGTATGGTATCATACTTCAGGTAAGGTACGTGTCAGGTTTCCATGTTTAATAAACTTTAATTAAGTTTTTATTTAATAAAGTTTATTCTCTTTAAATCTGAGACTATGACTCAGTGAATCAGCAGCAACCATGAAGTTCAATAACTGCATTGATGATGTCAGTAACTGCAGAACCATCAAAGTCCAGTTATTTTCAGTTTCAAGAATAACATTAATAATTCAGTCTGTAAAAAACAAAATTCTGGACTACAACAAAACTTTCTAACCCTTTTGCTTGTGTCGGTCTCGTTGTTCCTCCATTTATCATCAAATCTGCTCCATGCTTCACTGTGATGCTCCATTCTTACTGGTTACTGTGGTGTGGCTCCATCTAATGGCACAGATATGTTACTACAATGGAAAATTCTAGACCTCAGTTATAAGATGATTCCTGCTCAGTGTGTGAAATGTTTAGCTATTCCTCTGCCTCCTTTAGTCAAAATAGTAAATGCATAAAGTGTAGCGTATTCTTAGCTTTGGAGGCTAGGCTCAGCAAGCTAGAGGCCTGGTTCTGCCAACTAGACCATAGTCCTGTAGGTGCAGTAAGTAGCCAGGCTGACGCAGTGGTGGACCAGCTTAGAGTAGGAGTTAGCTGCAGCTAGCAGTTCCCCTGCAGCCCTTTTGCAGCCAGCCAGTCAGGGCAGCTGGGTGATGGTTCGGAGGAAGCATAGCCCAAAACAAAGCCCCGTGGATCACCACCACTCACTTCACGTATCAAACCGTTTTTCCCCACTCAGCGACACACCCCTTGAGAAACCCACCCTGCTGATTGTAGACTCTATTTTGAGATATGTGAACCTGACTCCAGCAACCATAGTTACAGTACAGTGACATCGAGGCAAATTTGAAGCTGCTAACAAAGAGTAACCTTAAGTACAATAAAGTTATACATGTACATGTACTAATGACACCAGGCTACGCCATTAGGGGGTCACAAAAGTAAATATTGAGTCGATGTATATATGCAAAAATCATGTCGGACTCCGTCGTTTTCTCTGGTCCCCTTCCTAATTAGACCACCAATGATATGTTTAGCCGCATGTCATCGCTCCGTCACTGGTTGTCGTGGTGGTGTCCAGCAAATGTCGTGGCCTTTATTGACAATTGGCAGACTTTTTGGGGAAACCCTGGTCTGATTAGAAGAGACGCGTTCATCCCACCTGGATAGTCCATCCATCCATCCATCCATTAACTTCCGCTTATCTGAAGTCGGGTCGCGGGGGCAGCAGCTTCAGCAGAGAGGCCCAGACCTCCCTCCCCTCCCCTCAGCTGCCCGAAACACCTCTCCAGGGAGGCGTCCAGGGGGCATCCTAGCCAGATGCCCGAACCACCTCAACTGGCTCCTCTCGATGTGAAGGAGCACATAGTAGAGCAGCGGCTCTACTCTGAGTCTCTCCCGAATGACTGAACTTCTCACCCTATCTCTAAGGGAGAGTCCAGCCACCCTGCGGAGAAAACTCATTTCCGCCGCTTGTATCTGCGATCTCATTCTTTCGGTTACTACCCACAGTTCATGACCATAGGTGAGGGTTGGAACAAAGATCGACCGGTAAACAGAGAGCCTTGCCTTTTGGCTCAGTTCTCTCTTCACCACAACGGACCGGTACAGAGTCACCACCACAGCAGACGTTGCACCAATCCGTCTGTCGATATCTCGTTCCTTTCTCCCATCACTCGTGAACAAGACCATGAGATACTTAAACTCCTCCACTGGAGGCAGAACCTCACTCCCGACCCGGAGGAGGCATTCTACCCTTTTCAGACTGAGAACCATGGTCTCAGATTTGGAGGTGCTGATCCTCATCCCTGCCGCTTCACACTCAGCTGCAAACCACTCCAGCGAGAGCTGCAGATCCCCACTCGATGGCGCCAACAGGACCACGTCATCCGCAAAGAGCAGAGACGAGACCCCGACACCACCGAACCGGACCCCTTCCGCTCCTTGGCTGCACCTAGAAATTCTGTCCATAAACGTTATGAACAGAATCGGTGACAAAGGGCAGCCCTGGCGAAGTCCAACTCCCACTGAAAACAAATCTGACTTACAACCGGCAGTGCGGACCAAGCTCCCACTCCATTTGTACAGGGACTGGACAGCCCGTAACAACGGGCCCAGCACCCCATACTCCTGGAGTACCCCCCACAGGACCCCACGAGGGACACAGTCAAATACCTTCTCCAAGTCCACAAAACACATGTGGACTGGTTGGGCAAATTCCCATGTTCCCTTCAGGACCCTAGTGAGGGTATAGAGCTGGTCCAGTGTTCCACGACCAGGATGGAACCCACATTGTTCCTCCTGGATCTGGGATTCAACAATCGATCGAACTCTCTTCACCCTCTCTTCTCTTTACCTTCTCGTTCACACGGATAGTGCAGCTCTTAATTCTAGAAATCTAGCTGATTTTATGTGACCCTCTCTCTGACCATCAAGGGTGGAAGCCAGGATGCAGAGCTGCAGTCTTACACACTTCTGTCCCTGGCCAACAAAAATATAGAAATTAATCATGTAACTGCTAATGTTAACATGGTGCCGATCAAAAATATAGAATTGGTGTCGTCCTCCAAATGTCTACCGAGAGCGACATGATGGAGGCATTTACCAAAACAATCACATACAAATAAAAACTGCCAAAAGCACCCAAAAGATCTTATTATTAGATGCGGACTGCTGAATGTAAGGTCTCTTGGCTCTAAGTCTCTTTTAGTCAATGATCTAATCATTGGGACACGGAGTGATGTCTTCTGCTTATCAGAAACATGGCTACCTGAGGAAGAGTATGTGATCTTAAATGAGGCTTTGCTGCCAGGTTATATCAATCATTATATTCCCCGGAGTACGAGTCAAGGTGGAGGAGTAGCAGCCGTCTACAACTCCAGATTACAAGTAAAATCAAAACCTAAATGCAATTATAATGCATTCGAAAGCTTCATGCTTAGTCTAACCAACCTGAACCGGAAATCGAAAAAGCTAGACTTGTTAGTGGTAGTGTAGCGTCCTCTGCTGGGGCCTAACTGGAGTTTCTGTCTAAGTTCTCAGATTTTTTAACTGGTTTAGTGCTCAGCTCAGACAAAGTCATCATAGTGGGTGACTTTAACCTTCACATGGATGTTGACAGTAACAGCCTTAAATTAGCCTTTACATCTCTTCTAGAATCAATGGGCATCTCATAAAAAAGTGGAAAACCCAACGCACTGTTTTAATCATATCCTGGATCTGGTCCTCACCTACAATCCTGATCACCTGTTAGTGTTGCCTCTGAATCCTCTTCTCTTGGATCACTATTTAATAACATTTGCTGTGAACAAATTTAAGGAAGCCATTGCTTCTCATCTCCCAACATTAGAATATGGTAGAACAATTGAGGGCAATTACCTGAAATTTACTCCAGCAGAAATTTACTCATCATCAATACTGCAGATTTATTACATTCAGCCCTGGATGCTGTTGCTCCTCTAAAAAATACAGTCTCTAACCATAGGAGCTCAGATCCCTGGTTTAAATCACATATTCACATGCTGCAAAACACAAAAATTGGAAAGGATAATTTAATAGTCTACAAAAAGAGCATATTATTCATCATCAATAGAAGAAAACAAAAATAGCCCATTTTTCTGTTCAGCACTGTGGCCAGACTGATAGAGTCACAACTCTGTTGATCCGTTCACTCCTGCAGCTCTCAGTAGTGAAGACGTTATGAAATTCTTTAGCGGGAAAATAATCATAATTAGAGAAGAAATCATCCAAACCCAACTACCAACAGCTGTGGACGTTTCTACACCGTCAGTAACTTTGTTTGGTCCTGGCCTGACTATGGACTGGTTCTCTCTTCTAGACCTCTCTGAGTTGATCTCAACCATCAGCAAAGCTAAACCATCCACATCTATTGAACCCCATCCCAACTCGACGACTCAAAAATATGTCTTTTGTTGGTATGTCAATATTGGGTCAGGTTAACTTATATCTAAAATCAGGATATGTACCACAGGTTTTTAAAGTTACAGTTATAAAACCTTTGCTTAAGAAACCATCTCTTGATCCAGACATTTTGGCAAATTATAGACAAAAATCCAACCTTCCATTTATCTCTAAAATTCTGAAAAAAGTAGTTGCAAGCCAGCTAAGAGAACACCGGCATAGAAATTATCTATTTGAAGTTTTTCAATGAGGGTTCAGAACACATCATAGCACAGAAACAGAGCTGGTTAGAGACACCAACGACCTCCTAATGGGCTCAGACAATGGATTTGTATCTGTACCTGTTCTGCTGGACCTCAGAGCTGCTTTGATACCATCCATCTGAGCATTTCACTGCTCAGATTAGAGCAGGTTATTGGGATTAAAGAGACAGTCCTAGGCTGGTTTAAATCACATCTATCTGACAGGTTCTAGTTCGTCCATGTTAATGATGTTTCTTCTGCATGGACGAGGGTCTGCTATGGCGTCCCACAGGGTTCAGTGCCGGGACCGATCCTTTTCACTTTATACATGCTGCCCTTGGGAAAAATTATCCAGAACCAGAGCATAAATTTTCATTGCTACACTGATGATACACAGCTGTACTTATCTATGAAACCAGAGGAATCGGAACCATTGGCCAAACTTCAAGGATGTCTTTAGAATATTAGGAGCTGGATATCTTCTAACGTCTTGCTTTTAAAGTCAGAGAAAACAGAGGTTATTGTCTTTTGTCCTTAATACCTGAGGAATGGATAAGCTGATTTTATGTTGTCCTCCAGTACAACTGTGAGAAACCTCTGAGTTATTTTAGATGAGGATACAGTGCCTTGTGAAAGTATTCGGCCCCCTTGAACTTTTCAACCTGTTGCCACATTTCAGGCTTCAAACATAAAGATATAAAATTAAAAATTTTCAACAAGTCAGACACAATCGTGGAGTGGAACAAAATTTATTGGATATTTTAAACTTTTTTAACAAATAAAAAACTGTAAAGTGGGGCGTGTAATGTTATTGAGCCCCTTGCGTTAATACTCTGCAGCGCCACCTTCTGCTGCAGTTCCAGCTCCAGTCTCTTGGGGTTTGTCTCTATCAGTTTAACACATCCAGAGACTAAATTCTTCCTGTAAAACAGCTGGAGCTCAGTGAGGTTGGATGGAGAGCGTTTGTGAACAGCAGTCTTCAGCTCTTTCCACAGATTCTGGACTGGATTCAGGTCTGGACTTTGACTTGGCCGTTCTAACACCTGGATACGTTTATTTGTGAACCGTTCCATTGTAGATTTGTCTTCATGTTTTGGATCATTGTCCTGTTGGAAGATAAATCTCCGTCCCAGTCTCAGGTCTTCTGCAGACTCCAACAGGTTTTCTCCATGAATGCTCCTGTATTTGGCTCCATCCATCTTCCATCAGTTTTAACCATCTTCCCTGTCCCTGCTGAAGAAAAGCAGGCCCAGACCATGATGCTGCCACTACCGTGCTTGACAGTGGGGATGGTGTGTTCAGGTTGATGAGCTGTGTTGCTTTTACTCCAAACATATCGTTTTGCATTGTGGCCAGAAAGTTTGATTTTGGTTTCCTCTGACCAGAGCTCCTTCTTCCACATGTTTGGTGAGTCTCCAGGTGGCTTGTGGCAAACTTTAAACCAGACTTTTTCTGGATATCTTTGAGAAATGTCTTTCTTCTTGCCACTCTTCCATAAAGGCCAGATTTGTTCAGTGTAGGACTGATTGTTGTCCTCTGGACAGACTGTCCCACCTCAGCTGCAGATCTCTGCAATTCACACACAGTTAATTAGGAACACCTTTAATGTAACTGTGCTCCATTGTTCCTGTAATGTTTTGTGCTTTTTTGCCCCCCCCCCCCCTTTTTTCTTTTTATCTCTCTCTGTTTGTAGGCCTGACTTTTCAGTTACATACAGGTTACTGCAGGTTACATACTAACCTGCAGTTCCATCCTCTGAACATCCCAGCATTTTCCTCCACCTGTCTATACAGGTGTCTCTGGGATATCAACTAACATGCTGACCTGCAGTCTGATCCTCTGACCACCTCAGTGTTGCTGCCTACATCTCTTTATAAAGTCATCTCTCTAGTTCACTTACTAACAATGAACCAGTCAGAATATAAGTGCATGGAATTCTTAGTTCTACAGTTGATGGATGATTATTATTTATACAGTTTGTCTAATATGGTATTGCCAGGATGTATGTGCTCTCCTCCTTCTGTCCTCCATCTTCTCTTTGTCCTATTTCCCTTCTCTTTTCTTTCTTTACCCAGCTGGTCTTCATCAGGAAGGTCCCCCCTCATGATCCAGGTCCTGCTCGAGGTTTCTTCCTCTTAAAGTGGAGCTTTTCCTTGCAACTGTTTGGCTTAAAGGTGTTTTTACTTGCCGTTTTCTTTTATTAGTATTTTATATTATGATTTTAGATTATGATATTGCTCAAGGGTCATGCTCTGCATCTATGTAAAGCGCCTAGAGACAACTTGCATTGTAATAGACACTATACAAATGAAATTGAATTTAATTGAATCAGGAACATGAGGCAACGGTGGAGAGAAAAACACCTGGTTAACAGGCAGAACCAGGTTCTTTACTCAGACAAAGAGGCAATTAAAAAATGCTTTGCATAGGCATTAAGATTAAAAAAAGAGAAAAAGAAGAATTAAATTAAAAGGAACAGTGTGGGTTCAACCCTGGTCCTGGAACCCTGAACCAGCTCTACGTCCTCACCAGGATCCTGGAGGGAGACTGGGAGTCAGTCATGAGCTTGTTTCTGTACCATTAAATGTTACCTTTCCACCAGGTTGGACATGGACCTGAACATACCGGGTCTGCTGGATGAACTCCACAAGTGTTCCAACTTCACAGACTGTGTCATCCAAAAGGAGCAGGTTAGTAAATGTTTGATGAAAAGAAAGGAAGAACCAAGAGCCCTCACTGAGGGCTCTTGGTTCTTCGTTTGTAAAGACAGTGTATGTCTGTCTAGTGTGACCTTATTCCTTACACAATATAATACATTTGTGGGATCCTTGCAGCAGCTAGCACCTTTAAAGTCTCAACGCAAACAACAAAAAAGGCTGTAACAATTAATACTAATAATTCACTGGTAACTGTTCAAGAATTTCCTTTTTTTCCACAGTTATGCCCCGATTCCCGACAAAGTCTCTGATATTTTGAACAGAGCGATCAGCCAGAGTGGGATGTTCTGCTGTCTTGCACTGTTTCCATTCAGTCATAGTGGCGAATCTTCCCTTTCTGACATGTCTTTCAAACTGTGTCATGATAGCTGCAACCTCCTTGGGAGACCACTGTTGTTTCGGTGCCTCCTTGCATTTTCCAAAGAAACTGCAAAAACAGACAAACAGATCATCCATCAAATAATGATGAAATTTAACAAAACATTCCTCATGTTTATCAAGTGCAAATGAAAAGGAACATGGAGGGTCGATCCCACTTTCTCTTCTTGCACTCATTCTGAGTGGCATAGAAAATACTGGCATAGGAAGATACTACAAAAGTAGTAAATATACATGGTTTCTTTGTTTACTGTCATGTTTAATTTTTTTTTTTTTATTCTCGCTTCTTTAAGTTTTTCACTGAGACCAGGGAACTTTGAATGCTGTTACGGCTGATACATTTGTGTTTAATTGTTTTAATTAATTCAGTAGCAACAATGAGCTAACTGAGTTAAAAGAATACAGTGATCCCTTATTTTATTTATTTTGGAATACATTGGAGATAAATCTTCCTAATCAGTGATGTTCCAGGATTGAGTAAAACATGGTGACATCAGCAGCCTCCTTAGACATTAAGCAGACAAAGGACAATCACTGAATGTGAGTCTATTTCAATGTACAAAGCTCACAGTCCTCCTAATGTCTGAACCTGACCAGTTGATCAGGTGTGTGGACCTGTGTGTGTGTATACACGTAAGAATATATCCTATCTGAGTTTTTGACTCTAAAATACAAAAGTTCATGGAGATCATTTTAGCTCATTAGTGTTTTCCAGGACCAAACTGCACTTGGCCACATCAGCAGGGTGGACACACAACTCCTTGGAAACCTAGCAGGGAAATTACTGAGTGACTTTGGTTTATTGTACAAAGCTCACAGTCCTCCTAATGTCTGAACCTGACCAGTTGACTGTTACACAGGACCTGTGTGTCTACACACTGCTGAATACATATATTATGTAAGTTCTTGATTCTAAAATACAAAAGTCACTGGAGATCAATTTACCTGTTCAGTGTTGTCCCTGACAGGACTGGACATGGCCACATCAGCAAGCATCTCCTTAGCAATCCAGCAGGGAAAGGACAATCACGATGTGAGTTGATAATAGATCATTTTAAAATTTAAAAAAGTTAATGAAGATCAGTTTACCTGGTCAGTGTTGTCCCTGAGGGAATTACACATGGCCACATCAGCAGACTGGCAAGACATCTCTTTGGAACTTTAAAAGGAAAAGGACAATTACTCAATATGAATCTATGCTTCAAAATACCGAATTCACAGTCTTCCTAATGTCTGTACTTGTCTAATTGATTATTACACAGGACTTGTGTGTCTCGACACTTTTGAATATGACTCACATGAGTTTGTATTCTGAAATGCTTAAGATGACCAACATGTACTGTAGATGTTGGTGAAGCTTTGCAAAATAAAAGTCTGCAGACAGATGCTGAGCTTCACTTGTTGCTGTTGAATAGCAAAAAAGCGTATTCCTTTATTTATGTCATGAACTGCTGCTCCTCCTGAACAAAAAACTGGTTAGCCTGCTAGTTTTTTTTTTTTTTTAACCTAATTCAGTCCATTTTGAGGGAAGTTTTTTTTTCTGGTAGCCTGTTAGAGGGTGTCAGTGAATCAGGTTGTGTTATTTTTTCAATGCTGATCCAGTTTTAAGTTGTGTGTGGGGCTTGATGCACACTTTGATGAACTGTGAAAACAGCTATAAGGCTGCAGTGAAACTAGAGAGCACAAATATGAATTCCTACTGTGCTTTGACTCTATTGTGCTACTGCCATCCTAACGCCGCGGACTCCTTTTGGAGTCCTCGCGCGTAAGTTTTCTTCACACTGTCACAAACTGCTTCCGAAGCCGCACCAGGCGAACTGTCACTACCACAAAATACACCTTTGCTGCCGCAGTTGTTATTTATCCTTCCAGCTACGTCCATGGCTTCATCCCTGTCTCCTGCGGCTAACCTGCAGCTCCCCAGCCACCACTTACGTCCTACACCGGCTACCCCGACCTCACCTGAGAACAACCTTCCGCTCACCAGAGCCAACAATAGGATCACTTACCTGATGGAAGAAAATCACCGGCTGGCTGCAAAACTCAAAGACAGTGAGCTTCTGCTGTCTCAGTGCATGGATCTGGCCCACGAGCAGTCCAGGAAGATCTCTTCACTCTCGGCTGCGCTCCATGACACCATCTACTGGGATCCCTCCACCTGTCCGCGGCCGTCCGGCCTCTCCACCTGCGGCTCACCATCCTCTCCACCGGTGGCCACTCATGCTCAGGTTCTCTCTGAGGCTGAGTGGATCAGGGCCGGAGCTAAACCGAATGTTCCGCCGATCCACTGTTCCCCCTCAAGCCAACCGGCATCATCTCCCCTCTGGACTGACGTGGTCCGGGGTGCCAAAACTAAATCTTCGGCTCCCGGATCAAAGTCATGCCTGGAGCTGGAGCTCTCAAACGGCTTCGGGCCTCTGTCTGTCATCGCCCTCGCAGTGCCCACGGCAGCTGCTGTCACTCCGCCCAAGGTGAGCTCCAATCAGTCAGCTGTCTGGTCCGCTGTCGCTCTCCTGGCAACAGCGCCTGCCGAGACTGCTGTCACTCCGTCCGTGGCGAGTGCTGGGTGGCTACTCGGTCCTCCGTGGGACAGCGGACAAAGTCTTTCCCCCTCTAAAGGCCCTCGACTTCCTCCACCTCCGTCTCCTCCTGGCACAGGATTGTAAAGGAAGCGGCCCGCAGGGAGATTCACTCCGGTGGTTCGCGCCGCCCTCGGCCCTCAGCTGCTGCCGATACCCCTCCAACACTGGCTTCCTAACTGTCCGCAGCTGCCCATCCAGCGCGTGTGGACAGGGTTGCCCACGCAAACTCTTCTCCACAGCTCTCTTCCTCTTCTTCATCCCCTCACCCCCTCTTCTCTCCAACCACTCTCATAGTGGGAGACTCTAAAAAGAGGAATGTCCGGTTTTTCAACGCCACCACACACTGCCTCCCTGGAGCGACAGTCCCAGTCATCTTAAATAAACATCCTGAACTTCTCCACTCGTCCCCATCCTCCATAACCCAGGTCGTGGTTCATGTGGGATGCGTGGATTCCTCTCGACAGCAGTCGGAGCTGATTAAAAATGACTTCAGGGCCCTTTTTAAATTTTTAAAAGACATTGGAAAAAGAGTCTTTTTCAGCGGTCCTCTGCCAATCCACACCCACGGAGCAGGGCATTTTAGCAGACTCCTCTCCCTCAACACCTGGTTACAGTCCACCTGTAGAGCTTTTAACTTTGCTTTTATTGACAATTTTACCCTGTTTTGGAACCGTCCCTCGTTTTACAGAGCTGATGGTGTTCATCCCAACAGGCTTGGCAGCCATATGCTTACGGCAAACATTCAACACGCTGTCCAAAATGCTCCACGTGACTGACTGTTTACCTGGCACATCCCCTCACTGGACTCTTCTTCATCTACGCCCACATCACCAACCGCTCACAGCCCAGTCTTCCACACCAGCTACCCCTACAGGCCCCAGCCACCACTGCCACCACCACTGCCACCTCCACCGGTCACCTCCACCATCGAAACCATCATTCTTCAGCGCCACATCACATCACGGCCCTGCAGGCGTGGGGTGAATCCCCGTCATTTACGGACCCTGCGCCAAGCTCTGCATACACCCGATGCCTTGGATATGCCGGTCCCTGCCAGGTTCGGTCTTGTCAACGCAAGATCACTGGCAAATAAAACCCATATTCTGAGGGATTTCTTCATGTCCCGTGGACTGGATCTTCTCTGTGTAACGGAGACATGGCTGGGTACTGGTGATTCGGCCTGTCTTACTGAACTCTCACCACCGGATTGCTGCTATTTTAATTCCCAGCGGGCGTCAGGTCGAAAAGGAGGAGGAATAGCAGTTGTTTTTAAATGTCGCCAGATTTCCCTGCAATCCCCCTTCACAAGCTTTGAACTCTGCTTATTTGAACTGGGCCGCTCTCATGTTGTCTTGTGCGCTGTCATCTATCGACCACCCAAGTACAATAAGAACTTTATAAGTGACTTTTCTGAATTTCTGGCTGAAATTCTGCCTAAATATGATCGTGTCCGTATTATTGGTGATTTTAATATTCACACCTGTTGCCCTGTTGAGCCGATCTCCAGGAACTTTTTAAATGTTATTGACTCTTTTAACTTTAACTTTGTGCAGTCTGTGTCTCGTCCCACTCATGAGCTCGGACACACACTTGACTTAGTGCTCTCATACGGTCTGTGTGTTTCCAATTTGGACATTTGCAATGCTGTTTTCTCGGATCACATGCCAATCCTGTTTGATATTCCCACTCAGCGTCCGGTTAAACTGTGCGCTCCCCCTCAACGCCGTCGCATGCTCAACTCCTCCTCTCCAGCACAGTTCTCCTCTACTTTTAGTGGTCTCTGCGAGGGTAATTCTAAAGCCTCTATGTGTTTGAATAGTGAGGAGCTGGCAACAAGGTTTCACTCTATTTGTCTACAAACACTTGACACCATCGCTCCCTTGAAGAGCCGGCGCACCAAACCTGCACCTGAGCCCTGGCTGAATGACGTCACTCGTGCTGCCAGGCGAGAGTGCAGGAGAGCGGAGCGCAGGTGGAAAAAGGACAGGCTGGATGTTTCTTATGGCATTTTTAAAGAGAGTCTTCTGTGCTACCAAACGACCGTAAAAGCTGAGAAGAATAAATACTTCTCAGAAATAATTGCCTCTAATTGTAACAACCCCCGTGCTCTGTTCAAAACCATAAATACTGTCCTTGATGTTCCCAAGTCTATTAGTTTTGATGCCTCCTCTGAAACCTGTGAAAGATTCCTCCACTTTTTCTCTGAGAAAATTGTGTCAACAAGAGCCTGTATCAGTCTTCCTATGACCCTTCGATTCTCCTGCCCTGCACATCTGTATTTGTCCAGTTTGAGCCGGTGTCCCTCTCCATTTTGAATGACACGGTTAGTCACATGAAGCCCTCTGGTTCCCCTGCAGATGCCACCCCCCCCTCGTTTATTTAAAGAGGTACTTGCTACTATTGGACCAAGTGTCCTTGAGATTGTCAATAGTAGTCTCTGCTCTGGTACAGTACCTGCAGTTTTTAAACATGCAGTAGTACGGCCCCTACTCAAAAAAACAGGCCTCGACCCCTCCCTCTGTTCTAACTTCAGACCTCTCTCTAATCTTCCATATATCTCCAAGATTTTAGAGAAAGTTGTCTACAACCAGTTGTTGCCCTTTTTAGAAGATAATTGTATCACTGAGCTGTTCCAGTCTGGGTTCAAAGCCCTCCATAGCACAGAGTCAGCACTTTTGAAGGTGTCAAATGATATACTCTTGTCGACAGACTCTGGGAAGTTTGTTGTCCTTGTGCTTTTAGATTTGTCTGCTGCTTTTGACACTGTTGACCACAGCATCTTAATCTCTCACTTTGAGCATTGTGTGGGTATTAAGGGTGTTGCCCTCGACTGGTTCCGATCATACCTGACTGACAGAAGCTTCTGTGTCAACCTCGAAAACATTGTGTCCTCAACAGCTCCTCTTCCAATAGGGGGGCCCCCAAGGCTCAATCCTTGGCCCTCTTTTATTTCCACTATACCTTCTCCCCCTCGGTTCTGTTTTTAGGAAACACAATATCTCATTTCATTTTTATGCTGATGATTGCCAGATTTACGTTCCATTGTCTCCAAACAATGCGGACTCCGTCCAGCAACTCATAGACTGTATTAACAACACCAAAGCATGGCTTTCATTTAATTTCTTAAGTCTAAATGAGAACAAGACTGAAGTAATATTGTTCGGACCAAGCTGCTGCTCCCCCCCCAGTGCTGACCTTGGCCCTCTTTCACTTTATCTCAAGGACTTTGTCACAAATCTGGGGGTTAAGTTTGATTCTGATTTTAAATTTGAAAAACATATCAGCAGTGTTGTACAGAAAAGTTTTTATCAGCTACGTCAGATAACAAAGGTGAAACCTATTTTATCAAGACCTGACCTCGAGAAATTCCATGCTTTTATCACCACTCGTCTTGATTACTGTAACTCCTTGTATATAGGAATTAGCCAGGCTTCTGTTGCCCGTCTGCAGCTTGTGCAGAATTCTGCTGCCCGCCTGCTAACCCAGACCCGTAGGCGTGAGCACATCACCCCCATCCTGGCTTCCCTACACTGGCTCCCTGTGCTCTACAGAATCAATTTTAAGCTTCTGCTATTTGTTTTTTAATGCCTAAACAACCTTGCTCCTCCATATCTCTGCAGTCTGCTTCAGCCTTACTGCCCACCTCGATCCCTAAGATCGGCCGATCAGCTGTTGCTCACAGTCCCTAAAACAAGGCTGAAGCTCAGAGGAGACAGATCGTTTGCTGCCGCGGCTCCAAAGCTTTGGAACGAGTTGCCTCTGAATATTAGACAGGCTTCCTCGCTTCCGGTTTTTAAATCTCTTTTAAAAACATATTTATTTTCCTTGGCTTTTAACACTTCTTAACTTATTTTGACTGGCATCCTCCAAAACAGCACCCACCATGAGCCCATCTGTGTCTGTTTTCTGTTTTAACTGTTTTTAAGTGTTTTATATTTGCTTGACTTTTATTTATTCCTTTAAACTTTTATGTTTTAACATTTTTATGTTTTTAATGTACAGCACTTTGGCTGCCCCTGTGGTTATTTAAATGTGCTATACAAATAAAGTTGTATTGTATTGTATTGTACATAGTGGGGCTTTAAGTTTTTCTATACGAGTATTCTAGGAATACTCCTTTGGGATCTATAAAAGAATGTATGCATAACTATGTTTTCATAGTACTGTAAAAAAAAAAAAAAAAAAGAAAGAAACTTCGAAAAAGTACTAAGGCAACTCACCTCTAAATGAATCAATGTATTTTATATCCAATCCATCCTTGTCTTTACTCAAAGAGGAAAAATAGGTAGCTTCTTGTTCAGGATTCATTTTAGCTCTCTGCAGCCTTGTTTCCACTGTCTCCTGCAAAGACCAGATGTTAATCACTGAAGCTACCACATATATCATGTGATTTTTATTAGATTTTCTAAAATGGTTCAGGGTAACTTCTGCATTGTGTGAGATGACAGATTATTTTGAATGAGGGTATTGAATGAGAATTTGAGAACTGAATGAGAAACAAAAGTGGAAATTGTATTACAGTGCATCAGTAAGCCTCCACGTATTTTCCAGCCATGGCTAAGTTTGTGCATTAGCATCTAAGAAGAAAATCTGAGTGAAATATCGTATTTTCATTTAATGCTTGTCTCACTATCTCAATCACACTGTCACTAATAAGAGACTCATGCACGTTGTGTTTGCTGCAAAATACTTAGACGTGGTGAAAGGTGTCAGGCTTATGGTCGAACAATTCAAGTTTAAAGTTAAAGTGAGGTAAACAAAGGTAAATGTCGGTAGGTAATAATTTTAACATATGTATTGTCATAAAGTGACTCTGAGAATGTCCACAATGTACATTTACAATGAAGACTCCAAATTAGTGAGGCATAATAGTATTCATGAGAGGTATATCTTTATCATCATTTACCATCTGGCAATAGGGCTTGGTTGTGGATAAAATGTGAAATAAAATGAAAAACAACAACAACAAGCAAGGAATAGGTATTTGGAGAAAATGGCTCTAATAAATAGTTTAGGTCCCTATGAAGTTCCAAACTGATGATCCTAACACTGTCGTCCTCCTCCACAGCTGGTGCTGCACAGCCACTCATTTGATGAGTGGCTGCTGTTTTTAATTTTTTTCACTGAGGCCTTTAAACCTGTCCAGTCCCTGTACAGATGGAGTGGGAGCTTGGTCCGCATTGCCAGTTGTAAGTCGGATTCGTTTTCGGTGGGAGTTGGACTCCGCCAGGGCTGATCTTTGTCACCGATTCTGTTCATAACGTTTATGGACAGAATTTCTAGGCGCAACCAAGGAGCGGAGGGGTTCTGGTTCGGTGGTGTCGGGATCTCGTCTCTGCTGTTTGCAGACGACGTGGTCCTGTTGGCGCCATCGTAGTGGGGATCTGCAGCTCTCACTGGAGCGGTTCACAGCAGGGATGAGAATCAGCACCTCCAAATCTGAGACCATGGTCCTCAGTCTGAAAAGGGTAGAAGGTCTTCTCTAGGTCGGGAGTGAGGTTCTGCCTCAAGTGGAAGAGTTTAAGTATCTCGGGATCTTGTTCACGAGTGATGGGAGAAAGGAGCGGGAGATCGACAGACGGATTGGTGCAGCGTCTGCTGTGGTGGTGACTCTGTACCGGTCCGTTGTGGTGAAGAGAGAGCTGAGCCAAAAGGCAAGGCTCTCTGTTTACCGGTCGATCTTTGTTCCAACCCTCACCTATGGTCATGAACTGTGGGTAGTGACCGAAAGAATGAGATCGCGGATACAAGCGGCGGAAATGAGTTTTCTCCGCAGGGTGGCTGGACTCTCTCTTAGAGATAGGAGGAGAAGTTCAGTCATTCGGGAGAGACTCAGAGTAGAGCCTCTGCTCCTTCACATGTAGAGGAGCCAGTTGAGGTGGTTCATCTGGTTAGGATGCCCCCCGGACGCCTCCCTGGAGAGGTGTTTCAGGCATGTCCAACTGGGAGAAGACCACAGGGCAGGCCCAGCTGGAGAGATTATATCTCTCAGCTGGCCTGGGAGCGCCTCGGGATTCTCCCAGAAGAGCTGGTGGAGGCGGCCGAGGGGAGGGAGGTCTGGACCTCTCAGCTGAAGCTGCTGACCCCGCGACCCGATTCCGGACCAAGCGGGAGTTAATGGATGGATGGATGGCCTTTAAACCTGACATGATATTTGCACTAAACTGTAATAATACGACTGTTTCAATTCATCTGTGAATAAAAGAACCACGAAGAGAAGTCTCTGCTAACCCAAATGTCCTCGAGGTGCGATTTAGACACACCGCGAATTCAACTAAACTGCTACTAAATAAAATGCTTCGGCGTTTACAACCTTCGTCAGATAATCTGGACCATTTTTCCTAGCTGCTAAAGGGATAAAAATACTTACTATAGTAGTATAAAATTGCCTTACCTGCTTCACTGCACTCCAGCAACATAGATGAGATTAGTGATGTTACAAGGCGTGCCGAGGCTCCGAAGCGTGTATCGAGTAGTGGAGGGGGCGTGTCCGCGAAGCGCATATCGAGGCTTGCTTCATTTAGGGGAGGAGCCTAAAGCGATGACGTCCGAAGCTTCGCTGCCCGGCTGTACCACGTGACTGCTTTGGGAAGTGGTTCAGATCTTGTCACGGGGTTTGACAGCCACTTTATAAACGCCACAGGCTCCATTCAACATGTGGGTGTTTGTAGGCGAGTTGCGGTCAGTTAGAGTGTGGATAGAGTTTGCATAGCTTGGATACTAGAATCTGGATAGCGTTTATATAGTTTGTGGTAGTTTAGTATATAGTTTGTACATGATGGCACAAACATTTTTATGCAGCCCAGCATCCTCTGTGCCATGTGAAAGGGTGTTCTCCAAGGCTGGAGAGATTGTGTCTAAAAAAAGGAATCGGTTAAAACCACAAACTGTGGAAAAATTGCTATTTCTGAATAAATATACATAAAATCACCCTTTTAATGGTCATCATTGTCCAAGTTGCAGAAGCATATTCAGTGCACCCCCTCCGTAGTTCCACAAACACCTTCACTGTTTTCTGCCCCAATAAGCTCAGGTGATTTTCTTGAAATGACAGTAAAACTGAGCTGCCCCGGTAGTGCAGTGGTTAGGACAGGCGGCCCATGTACAGAGACTACAGTCCTCGTGTGGCTGGTTGTGAGTTTGACTCCCGGCTCGTCGACCCTTTGGCGCGTGTCTTCCCCGTTCTTATGATACTTTGGGAAACATTAAACAGAGATTACATTCAAACAAAATTTTATTATGCACTTGATTATTTATGTAGACCAATTATTTGGTCATACACATTTTGTTATTCACAGTCATTCCCAAGAGCCATAACTGATACATAAATTCAATGCATCACATCTTCAGATTCAGCTGGCTGTGATTATAAACCTGACCAGTAGGTGGTGTCATTTGCATATGAAGCAGCAAGAAATGTACCATTTCTCGAACCAATTGGCTGATGTGTTACGAGGCTTCATCTCACCATCACTAGATGAGACGTCATTAATTAGCGCAGCTAGTCTTGCACGTGGAAAGCCAGCAGACTGTACCAATTTGTTGTTAGAGGAGGGGGTGGTCAAAAAAAAAAGGGAGAGGTTCTCTTTTTCTAAAGAGAATACATTTGGATTTATTCAAGGGACGAATATACTATGAGGGATATTTTGCTATGTTTGATTTCAGCTTATCACAATAAATTGCTTATTAAAAAGTTGGCTTTCTTCTGGGGCACAAGTCAAATGGTATCTCCCACTTGAAAATGGCATCAACAAGGCTTTTTTTGTCCTAAACAATAAGTTCAGTCAAATGAAGGCACACGTACAATATAATAATACAATGTAGTCTTATATCCTCCTAAGAACTAAAAAAAAGTGTCTTACAATTTCTTTTTTGTATTTTCCTATCTATTTGGGCCTCAAAAAAACACCTTACTCTTTAAATGTTTTTGAATACATTTTTAGTTTAAATTTTACAGCATGTCCACTATAGAGCACAACAGGACAATGTTTGCATTAAAATAGAACTGGATATTAACCGAAGAAAACATTTAATTTGATCAAAATGTAATAATTCTGTTTAACGCCACTATTTTTTTAACGGGAGATTAACGCACACACATTTCTCCAAATATGACCCTCGGCCAGTAAGTGTATTTACAGTCAACGTGTGGGACAGACATGGAGACAGAAAAGGGTCTTATTAATGGTAACCTTAGCTTTAAGGTGCTGTCAAATGGGCGTGTTGACCAGAAAAAGGTTATTAGTATTTATTGTTGCTGTTAATTGAGTTACCACCGTAGGATGGTAAAGTTAGTTTCACATCCGACAGTCGCTTGTTTTTTTTCTCTTTAAACTTTAATAGCGTCCATAATGGAGTTATCATAATGGATTATTGTTACAAAGTCCTCAAAAAGACACTGATGTTCCAGGAGACATAACTGCAGAGGAGATATGATTGCAATGAAGCACTTCTCAGAACTGTGCGGCTGTTAGAATTCAGCTGTATTCTGGCATCGAATCCAATATTTAAGTACTGTTTAAATCTATCACTCAGCATATATTATGAATACTGGATTATAGTACTTTATTTTCATTACCAATCTCTGCATCTTGAAATAAGGTAAATAAGGCCAAAAGTGTTCAATCTTTTGGTTTTTATTAGCTCTTGAGTGGTTTACAATTCCTCTGTGCCTTCTGACAGAAATACTCAAGATATTTACTTTCTATTTTTTCACAATACACATTTTTGTAGCATTTGGTACAATTTATTCAAGATATTATATAATCACTTTATCAGTGACAGTCAAACATCTGACTATACAAAGCAATCTACAACATTATCTGATATATAGCTGTGACACTTTTTGGAAAAGCGAAATCTGTTTTAAAATCTATGCTACACACCTATTTACAGAAACATGAATTATAAGGACATTGTAAGAATTAGCAGGACCTTCTTGTCAGCCAATCAGAAACTACGAAACTAATCATACGCATGTGAATTATTAATGAGGTCCTGCTATTGCATCACCCAAGCTATAGGGGGCACTGTGATGATACACATATTATACACAAAGTCAGGCCTTTGTGTACTAACAGGTCATCTCCGTTTATTGGTCTACAGACCAATAAAAACACTTCTACGCTTTTAGAATTTTTTTCCAAATTAGCAGGACACCAATCCTGTCCTGCTAATTCTAAATGTCCTTCTTGTGTGGTGTGTATCCTGACAAAATGTCCTGTTAATACATAAATACCAACACACGCACCCACACACACACACACACACCCACAGAAACACATGACTTGCCGTCATCTAGCTTGTTACACTCCCAAGTGCAGCGGACTAAGTTGGACGCTTGTGCATTGGATTTCTTTTTTCTTGTGCAAAAGTGTGAGTGATAGTGAGTGTGTCCTTCACCATTTCTCTTTGACAGTTGAATCTAACCTGCTTATTAACTCCTAAAACCTGGGTTCTGTCAGTGAAGACTTAGACAGTCAACCCCCCCCCCCCCCCCCCCCCCCCCACCCCAACACACACACCCCCCCCCCCCCCCCCCCCCACACACACACACATTGGCATGTTGTTGTGTTGTTGTTGTTAAGTCCTCCACAGGACACAGTGTGAGAGATACATGTTTCCCTCCTCTCTCCCTGTGTCATCCCTTTCCTTATCTTATGAAAGGCAGCGCCGCTACCTGCCTGCATCCCCAGTACATTTTCGACCCATGTCCTACGCTGTTTGTTCCTGTATGTTTCTTGGACGATGAACTGGAATGTAATTTTGTTGTGCTGGGACGCTGGCTCAATGATAAATAAAGCAATCTTGAATCTTGAAATAGACTCAGACTGGTGTAACTACTCTCATTGACTTGAATGGTGGTGAATCTGGTCCGGTGCCGCTGTTCCACAGATGTTCCAGATTCTGTTAGACTCTGAAATCCTCCAGCTGAGCTGCTGCCTCCTGACCAGGAGAGGCAGCTGCTACAGAGAAGACAATCAGACTCCTTTTGGTATGTCATGTGACCTAGAGAATTAAAAAAAAGGGTAACTGTCACAGTTTTATGAACTATTTTATTGCCAGAAGAATCATCTCATGCAGGCATAAAAACATATTTGCTGTTTTAGGGAGGTTTTTGGGAAACTAATTTGTTTCCAAGTCAAGATAAATGTGAGGACTGTGTCAGGAAGGGCATCAGACATAAAGCCAGCACCAAATCAATAACCGGAACACAATGATCCCCTAAAGCAGTACTTCTCAAACTTTTAATACTGCGTACCACCTGAGACACTGTTCGGCTTTCTGAGTACCACCATGATAATGAATTTAAACCATAGCCATATATGCCTTCTGTTGGGCAGCACGGTGGCTTAGTGGTCAGCACTGTTGCCTCACAGCTAGAAGGTTCCTGGTCTGAACCTCAGCAGGTCTTTCTGTGTGGAGTTTCCATGTTCTCCTGGTGCTTGTGTGGGTTTCCTCCAGGTTCTCAGGCTTCCTCCCACAGTCCAAAGACCTGCATGTCAGGTTAACTGCTGGTTCTACATTGCTCATAGGAGTGACCCTGCAGAGGATTAAGCTGGTATAGATAATGGATGGATGGATGCCTTCTGGTGTGCAAAAAAATAAGATCCAATATCGATGAGAAAATCAAATTAGAATTCAATAAAGAGAAAAGAAAAAAAATGATGTGCACATAAGGAGAGCTGTCAATCAGCATTACAGAGAGCTCTGAACTCTGTCTTTTACCAAGAGGGCGTCCCTTTTATACCAAGACAAAGAGATGTTGATTGCTATACAGGTTTGCATACAGAGTGGATCACAGCAGGTGATGGGGAAGGCAAAAGGACATTTGTCTTAAATGAGAGTGATAATTAAATTTAGGGATGTTCATACAGTTCCTTAATCAAGAGGTTAGATGCGTGATGATAATTACATTTATGAATGTTTATTCAGAATCCCAGCTGACCCCCCCCCCCCCCCCACCACCACCACCACCACCACCCTTCTGCTTGCCTTTTGTCAGACATTTGGTCTGTTGATTATAATGTGTATTGGTCTTGTTATGAAAGACAAATTACTTATTATCATATTATGAACAAAATATATAACATATATAAATATATAACAAAATTACAAGATGAATAAAGCAAATAAAAATTTCCCCGACACCTTCTCAATTAGCTTTAAACACACAGAGATGTTTATTCCTTATTGTGGTTATTTATTACCTGAATTGTTACTTTACTGAATCAGACATCTGCAACTCTGTCCAACAATTCTCACATACTCATACTCTCATACAGAGAAAAATAAACACACCCAAAAGTTGTTACATCTGAATATGCAACAAATATTTTTTATAAGACAATTTTAATTATCTCAAGCTACACATTTCATTTGAAACATATATATAAAGCATTGTAAGGTTTCGGATTTTCTTTTTTAGTAAAAATGTAGAAAAAATGTGGAAAGTCATGATATTCCCTGCGTACCACCAGAGAGCGCTCACGTACCACTGGTGGTACACGTACACCAGTTTGCACACCACTGCCCTAAAGTAAAAGCTGAAAAGTGTTTCAGCTTTATAGACTGTGATCAGTGGAGCTCGTTACTGTGATTCACCATGGCAACGACAATCAAACAGAAGAGATCCTCCAACTCTTCTTCATTGAATTGAATTTATTATAATCAGGACGCTGGCATCAGATTGGAACTTTTATCACAGTGAAATCACTGACACCAAACAGTTGATCTACAGAGGGATAATTATCAGGTGATATGAAACAACAAACGAGACTGACTTTGGTGCTCTGCATCCTCTAATGATCCTCTAATGTTGTGCTTTATTTGACAGGATTTTGCCGCCCTCTTAGCACATATTGAGGAACAAAAGATGGATGACTGGTTGCTGACAGCTTCAGAGATCTCCCACAGCTACAGCCAGAAACTTCTGGTCATGACTGACAAAGAAAGCTCAACGAATGACAGAGTCCAACAGGAGTACAGCATGGATCCCCGTTACTCAGAGATAGTCAGGGAGGAATGCCTCTACAATCAGTCCTGTGTGCCAGAAGTGGACAGCTACACTGTAGTGAAAATATTTGGAAGTGTTACAGACGATGGACAGACTGTTTCTGGCCTCTCTGGCTCATCACTTGCAAATCTGATGCTGAAAACATCTCTGGGATTAGCACCGGTCTTCTCTCTGGATGGAAACACAACCAGACAGTTTCAACACAACTTCATTAGAGTTCTCATGCAGCGTGGCCTCAGAGCAGTCTTAGAAACCAGCCAGGAGAACCAGACGATTTACAGGGTCATGGATCATCCTGACTCCGTCTCCATGTACCAGGTTCCACAAAGACCCGTTGACCACTCCACACAGTACGACCACCAGCAGATCCTCCTGTTAGAGGATGACATAAAGATCAGAAACGCTGCAACTTTCCTTTATGAGAAGCATCCAGAAGTTACCTCAGTGTATGTTCTTGATCACAACCTAAAACCAAAACTGATTGGAGGTAAAGACATACCTCTTTCAGAAAACTCCAGGCTGTACCTGGTGGGTCATGGAGCAGCAGATAGTTCAGGAGAGATGAGAGTAGCCAAGTTCACAGCCCAAGATCTGGTCAAAATCATTCAAAGCACCTCCAGAGTCAGTGATAAAATCAAAACTGTCAGTATAGTGAGCTGTGATGCTGGAGCAGATAAAGCGTTCGTAGAATCTCTGACGAAGGGGGTCCATCAAGCTGGAATTGAGACAGAGCTGCACCTGAGGAACACCTTGGTGCAGATTATGCACAATGGACGGAAAATCACTAAAGACATCTCTTCTGATGGGGAGCGCTGGATGCATAAAGATGACAGCAAGAAGGTGGTGTCAACTGTTGATAAGAATGGAGATGTAATCATCAGAAATGAACCTGGCAGTAGAGGACGGGAGGTTTTCACCAATGAAAGAAACTACCTGGGTAAAGATAAGGGCAAAAAATCCAATAAAGGAACACCAAAAAATCAAAAAAAGCAGGATCAGGACTCCAAAATCAACTGGCCAGAAGAACCACGGACATTTATTGACCCAGAGATTTATAAGAAAGTTGACCAAAATAAAGCTGAACAAATAAAACATGCCTGTGAAGAACTTGAAAGTCTGGCTTGGGGAATATTTCACTCAGAACAAGAACTCCCCAACAAAGTCAATGTAGAAAACCTGCAGAATGAACATTATTTATTAGGAGAAAGACAAGACAATGGTATCAAGTGGACAGATGAAAGACAAGATGATGGTTTAAATGAAGAGCAGAAACTAAGACGAGTCCTGGAAAACTGTTATGAAATTAAATCAGGAGATGTCAGAAGTATTATTCGTCACGTCGCAAAAAATGTAGAAGCCCAGCCCACGTACCTGATGATAAATGACTGGATCTACTATGTAGAGCCTAAAAAGCTCTATGTTCATCCAGCAGGTAAAAGGCTCAGCAATATTAACGAGAAGGAAAAATGGAGAAAATTTATCACTGGACTGAACAAAGACGGAAAAGAAAGCTACACAAACATAAGAAACAATATTAAAAAAAAAGGAAATTATGCTAATTATATGAAACACACTTTTAATGGACACACTGGATTCTCCTCAGATCCAATATCTAAGTTCTGGTTCAACTGGTATTTCACTGCATCAACCATATCAGAATCTGCCAGAAATTTCCGAACGTTCCCTTTGACTCTGATGGCTCTTGCAATGACTGAAAGTTCTAGTGACAACAACATCAAAAAAGAAGGACTGAGCTTCTTGTTTGAGAAACATTCAATGGCCAGAGGAGGAAGCTGGATTAACCCAAAAAGGAGAGGATTTGATGGCTCAGCAGCACCTGAAGATTCTAGTAATGAGGAAGCTTATATGGAAGTCATAAACTTGGAATCTGACATGTTCACAAAATGGGAGAAAACTCTACAAAAGGGTAATATAGTGGATAACATGGCTGAACTATTGGAAGATTACAAGATATCTGCAGATACTTCACGTATGAAAGAAGACTACAGGAGTTTCAAGGAGACAGTACATGACAACATTATAACAACTCCTGGAGGTGAAGGAAGACCTTCAACATCTGGAGCTCTGGGAGGTAACGATGATGGCTACGTAACCACGAGAGACTTGAATTCAGCCACAGAATTAGAGAATACTTTCAAACATGAGTCACACTTCTTAGGGACATCTGCATCATTGTCTGAGGAGGTCCACGCTCAGCTAAAGGCAAAATATGGAGAAGCTCTGGAAGGACTGCACCTTCAGGAGGGAACAGCCAGGATAGAAAATGGACAGTTTGTATGTCAGCTTGTGTCTGAAGGTGCTGATCGTCAGCCTGTTGAGTTCAGAGTTGAGTTATCACAAGAAAGTCTGCAGCACTACGAGAAGATGATGAAGAACATAGAGACAGCAGCACATGACATGGAGATGCACAGCTCAACGTCCACCCATCAGGACAGCAAGTTTGTGGAGCACAGTGGGACTGCTGTGGGATCACTGGGACTCTTGATGGGGCTGAAAGGAGCCGTTCACGCCTTCGAACAGGGAGATATTAAAGATGGTGTGATGGGGAGTTTGCAAACAGCTCATGGAGTGACATCGATGGTAACCTCTGCTGTTGCAAGTAAAGTTCTTTCCTCAGAGACAAAACTGGCCGAATCTGCAGCAAAATTCATCAGAAGTCCTGCAATGAGGGATACAATGACAGTTCTACCAATAGTGGGAATAGGATTTGGAATATACAATATAGAACAAGATTTAAAAAGAAATGACACACTGGGATACATCGATGCTGGTTTGGACTCCTTGATGACTGTGTTAGATGTTGTTGAACTTGACGAGCCTGAAGCAACACCTTTCATAGCACCTATAAACTTGGCTCTGTCAGTAGTCCGGATGGTCTTTGATGACATTTATATGGGCGTCCAGGATGAACTAAACAGCCTCCCAAAGGACGCTAGTGTTTTAGACAGAGTGAAGGCTGTTTTTGTCGGCATTGGGGAGGGTATTTTTCATTTTGAAATTAATGTGGCTAGCTTATTTTATGACTGGCGTTATGATGAAATTGAGGAGGGACGAAGACTTGTGGCACAGATCTCAGACTATCACAAATATTACACTGTGACTAAGGAAGAGGATGGAATGACTGCCATTGATTTTAGTAGTGGTCAGGCCTCCTGGAACGGTGGAGGGATCACCTTCTACCTGGCGGACCAGGGTTGGTCTCAGCTCTGCATGGACTACTTTGTTTCCAGTGATGAACCTTCTAGGAAGCAGTGCTGGCATATTGATACAGATGGAAGCAAAGATATCATTCTGGGTCTGGGAGAGTCACATGAGTTAGAGCATAAAACACTCCAGAAGAAAATACTCATGTTCATACCAGCCGGCTCTGTGACGGTGGTTTCAGGTTATAATGCTACATCGCACTCAAGATTCGGGACGTACAGAGGAAACCGGGACTCGAATCGTTTCTTTGCACTCCAGAAAGAAGCAGATGAACACATGATTGAAGTCATGTTGAGTTACTATTACAAACTCTTTGGTGAACCAGGAGACGACATCTTCTTCCTCGGCCCACAGAGGAGTTACGTTGAAGGTTCTGGTGGAAAAGACACCTACATAATTCCTGAAAATGGAGGGAAAACCACCATTAACAACTACGATCCCTCCAAAGCACTCGACACGCTCCATTTCAGCGTAAGCTACAGTCACATTTCAGTGCACAAATCTGGAGATGATGTTGTGTTAATGTATGAATACAGTCATACTGTAACGATCCAGAACTGGTTTAGAGGAGAGCTGTATCGTCATTTGAACTTGATGTCAGGAGACGGAGTCTTGTTTGAGATTTCCTCCACTGTGATTTCCTCGGTTCAGCTGCTGGCCAGAGGAATCAACAAGAGGTTCATGAGGCAGGGCGGACGAGTCGACGCTTCAGAGCCGCTTCTACGCACCGTTACCAACATCTACGGGTCTCAGTATGATGATGTCATCATTGGAAATGCAGAGAACAATCTGATAGATGGAGGAGGAGGCGAAGACCATCTGACTGGGGGTGAAGGAGAAGACATATACGTGGTGAAAGACAGGAAACAGTTTTCAGTTTTGATTGAAAATTACTCCAGAGACAATAAAACAGACCTGGCCATAATAGAAGCATATCTTCACACTTTTAGAGTGCATGTAAGAGGTGACGATCTTCTTCTGAGGGCTCTCCTTGACAACACAGCTGTCCATGTGACTCTGGTGAACTGGTTCAGGTCATCAGCAGACAGACACCTGCTCATCGTCACCAAAGATCTGATCACTTTCACCGTCTCAGATAAGAAGACCGACTGTCTGCGGAGAGACCCGTTCACCAGCTGCATCCAGAGTCGCCGGATCGACTACAGCAGCTCCTCGTCTGCTCTGGTGGTGGATCTTCAGGAAGACGAGGCCTTACACAGTGTGACAGAGGTTCACGGGTCACAGTTTGATGATGTAATCAAAGGAAACAAAGAAGCCAATGTTTTACGTCCAGAAAGTGGAAATGATTTCATGGAGGGTAGAGGAGGAGAGGACTGGTACATCATCTCTCCTGGTCCAGGAGTAAAAACCATCAACAACCGATCACCTGATCGGGCCTTGGACGTTCTCTTCCTGAGAGAACAGTTCCAGAACATAGGATGTGTTTGTGAGGGACAGAGCATCGTTCTTCTGGTACATGGAAGAAAAACCGTTATTTTACAGAACTGGTTTGATTCAAAGAACCATCAGCACCTGCAAATAAAGACCAGTGATGGAATAACGGCTGGACTGAGGACAAACATCAGCAGCTGTGATGAGTCTCTACTGCTACCGCTAACTGTTGACTTGAGGAAACAGACACCAGAACCTCTTCAGTCCAGGGAAAACCATCTCCGGAAACATTTAGCTAATGTTGAAGAATCATCCTCATGTTACCGATACAGAACCAAGGATTCAGTAAAACTGTTCTGTGGCCTAGAAGGTAAAGTGATGATGATGGATGAAGCTGATTCAGTGAAAGAAATGTTCGGCTCTGCAGGTTTTGATGTCATGGTTGGGAACAAGAATGAGAACGTGATGGACCCGTACACTGGAGGTGGGCTGATGTTTGGAGGTGAAGGAAAAGACTCTTACATAATTAAGCGTGGATATGGAAACAGCTTATTGATTGATAACTTTGCGGAGGATAACAGTACTGATACAGTGCTGGTTGACATGGACTTCCTCGATAGCAGTCAAGTGGTTCTGACCTCATCAGAGAAGGATCTGCATGTCTTCATCACCACCAAAGAGGAAGAGCTGAAGCTCAGTCTGCTCGGCTACAATGATGGTGACCAACATCAGCACCTGGAGTTTCAGACCACTGATGGGGTCCGGTTCAAACTGAAAAACCTGAACTCAGCTGGAGGTGTTCCCCTCTTTCAGACTGAAGCTTTCAAAGTGACTCTGAAACAGTCGCAGGTGGACTGCCGTTTGGACCTCAGCGCCTTCAGAAACCTGTCAAAGGTCCACACAGTCCAAGGCTGCTCCTCCCAGTCCAACAACATATTAGGCAACATTCAAGACAACGCTTTAATCGGTGGCTGGAAGGACGACATCCTGGAGGGAGGAGAAGGAGACGACACGCTGATAGGAGGACATGGAGACGACATCCTGGCTGGTGGGACAGGAGACGACACTCTCTATGGAGAGGAAGGAAACGACACACTGCTGGGAGACTCTGGCAGGGACATCTTCATTCCCGGTCCAGGCGCTGACCTGGTGGACGGAGGTTCTGGCAGAGACACTGTTCTGTACCGAGGTGACCACAAGAAGCATGAAGGGGTTTATGTAAACCTGCTGAGTGGACAAGGTCACTATGGAGACGCTGAGGGTGACGTGTTGAAGGACGTGGAGACCGTGATCGGCTCCGTCTACTCTGACATCCTGGTATCTGGATATGAAAGTTCTCTTCTCAAAGGCTCAGATGGAAACGACCTGCTGGTGTCCACAGGTGACGACTACCTGGTTGGAGGTGATGGAAACGACATCTACATGTTGGCTTTCAACAGCGGCTCAACTACCATTGACAACTGTGCAAAGGACAACGCCTTGGACATTTTATACTTGAACCCATTGTCCTTACATTTACCTAACTGTCAGTTCTTATCCGACCAGGTCGTCCTGACGTTCTATGGATCTGATCAAACTACTGTGAAGGTTGGACTGAGAGGCTGGGTCAGGGACCATCATGAATGTGGTCATTTGGTGGTGGTTTTCAGAGAGGTAGTGGTCCCAGTGGACAGACTCCTGCAGGAGTGTAAACTTAGACTGAAGGAGTCTGTTTGGTCCTCAGTTATAGTCTCTGTCATCTGCATCTGTCTTTTTCTTTTTCACTGTATTTTTGTTTTACAATTCTCTATCAAATCCATTAGAGAGACACGACAGAAGAAGAGACGAGCTGAATCAGATGTTGCAGCAGAGTCTGTTTCCCTCAGATGTGATGTAGTCTGCTGTGATGCTGCAGTTACAGATGACCTGTCTTCAAATTAGAGAACACATTATAATATCAGAATTATAAAGTCTGTTATCAGGTGTTCTCATTATATTTGTCAAATAATCTCTTATTTTTTGGAAAATCTATATCTTCTTAATTAGAAACATCAGTGAATCTGCTGGAACTGTTGTTTTTGTTGTTTATTGTTATTTTTCTCCAGAAAACCACGATGAAGTCATGCAGCACCAAGCTTGGTCTGGAGAGTTGTCATCAGTGAAATGACGTCCTAGGTGGCGCTATAATAATCTGGATTTGGATCATATCTTGAGAACTGTATGTGCTAGAAATAAAACTGTTTTCCTTCTGCTTTCCTGAATCTAAAAATAAATAAATAAATAAATAAAGGTTCATAGATGGTATTTTATCGCGGATAGTCTCACCTCACATTAAATACATTTGATATTTTAAGTCTTGACAGCCTGAGCTTCAGAAAACATCAGTAAAAACTCCAGGTTGAATTGAATCCATTGATACCTCTCAGGCCCTGATGGTCACCTGGAAAATGTTCTCAATATTGGGCCTAACTTGGTTATCTCAGTTAGACACTGAGGGTTTTTTTTTTTAACTCCAGAAAATCAAAGCTAAAACATATGCCCTACAGAGATAGTTTTAGATGAATTAGGTCACAAATATCAACATGCATTGTGGGAGATGAAGTTTAAAGAGAACCAAGCACCTTTTCACTCATTGGCTGCTGGATGACTTCAGCTCCACGAGCTCCATACTGCCAGTGTTTCAGAGCATCTTGACTGATTTTCCAAAACCTTCACAATATTGTGTTTTATGTTCATGTGAGCACTGAAACTACCATAATAAAGAGTAACTCGTCCTGCGTGGTCGACTCTAAAGAGTGGCGGTGCTGCCATCTAGAGGATCAGAAGACTAAATACTCTGTTTAAAAGGCTGATATTTATGGAGAAGCTCCATCAGAGTGTTTCCTAACAACCCCAGTTTTAAAACACGTTTGATGCATCTGACGTCTGTAGACATCAAAGGCAGTAAGTGTTTGGATTTGAACTGACGTCTATAGTCTCAATGTCTTAAGTTCTCGAGGGCTCCAGAACAATGTTGTGGCCGGCTGGATTCAGCAGACCTGCATTAAACCAGTTAAATGCAGTTAAACCAGTGCACGCTCCCGTGTCTGGGGACTCCTTAGGTAGCGATTTTCAGCATCTTTTTTCGGAAAGAAAAAATAAAATCCACTTACCAAAATATGAACAAAGCCCAGGAGATTTCTTCATGAGGTTCAACAGGAAACTCAGAAATGACTCCTTCATAACCTTCATAAGTAAAACCTCTATTACTAGTCTGTTATCTATTTATCAGTTTTATTTCCAAACATTATTACTTAACATTTCTGTTTTAGTTCTGGTTATTTTACAATCACCAGACTTTATTCTTTTTTATTTACGATGATTCAAAATAAAGTGTCTCCAGCTTCAAGCTCCTGAGAGTCCACATCAGCCATGAGCTCAGCTGGAACAGCAACACATCCAGCCTGGTGAAGAAGTCAACCAACAGACAACCACTTACCTCCCTGACTAAATAAATGAGAGAAAACTAGAATCAAAGGAAACGGCGGCCCAGCCCTGCCAGCTCTGTGTTTTACATCACCATAGTAAGAGCAGCGTCACAGCTGGCTGGTTGGGAGAAGAGACAGATGAGGATGAGCCTCTCTCAACATCTGTTGCTTTGTTCCCACGCAGCCAATCCTCTTCAAGCTCTGGAACATCTCACCAACGCCGGTCCGGCACCTGGACTGCAATTTATGTACTTCTTCTTCACACATACGATGTCAGCCGCAACATCCTCGTTCCCAAAGATGAAACATTTTCTCTGATATATTTATATACTGCACTCTGCACCTCTAAGTTACTCAGTGGCAGCTGGTGAAGAACAATCTCGGCGGGGCTGGTAGGCCAATAGATTTCCCTGCCTAGTCCTGTATAAGCATTCAAATGAACAGTCAGAAAATTAAAATTCCACAATAATAATTTAATTAACTCAGATCTCAGAAGGTTCACAATTTACAGTTAGATTAGGCTCCATTTATATTTTCATACTTGAGAAGTTTAAAACAAGGACCATTTTACCCTTTGACACAGTATTAAAAATAGAGTCAGGTCACCATGACCTGTTTGTTGAGTGATGTTAATATCTAATGTGGAATATCTAATCTAATGTGAGATATTGCTCAAGGATCATCATATGATTTTTTTGGACATGTAGCTGTCAGGAGAAAGTAGCTCAAGGCTCAAAGTATTGATTAACAGTGTTTAAGAATAACTGCTGCAGCGAACCACATGGTTCTGGTGACTGCTGAGTTTTTTCTTAGGTTGTTTTCATATTGACATGGGGCGAGTGAGCAGTGGATTGTAGTTGTTTTCATACGGTGCTTTAGTTTTAGTCTGGTGTTGCGCTTATGTTGACACCATCCGGACCCCTCTGGGCTGTTTCCATGAGGCTGCTGTGTGTTTCCCCGTACGTCGCCGGCACCTGCGTTTTCTGCCGACGCTTGTGTGCGGGACGTTCAGATGGACTAAATCGGTTGTGTCATGGTTTGTAGAGTGGTTTGTTCAAGGGAGGACCCAAAGAGCAGGAGTCCAGGAACAAAAGGGTTTATTAAACAAAAATCCCAAATCCAAAAATCCAAAACCTAACTTAAATCCAGGAAGAAGAGTGATGAGCAGGATGACAAATAGGGAGACACGCAGAACTACAAACATTACGTGGACTAATGGACCCACACAGATGGGGGAAATGACAAGACATAAATACACAGGGGAACAAACAAGAGGCAGGTGCAGACAATCAGGATAACAAGAGGGAGGAAGCAAAGCAGAAAAAAATGAAGATAAAGAACAATGCTCCGGCGAAGGCTGAGGCAGCGGAGGAGCCTCATGTGGCTGCAGCTCCTGCTACTGCAGCTGCTCTGTCGGAGCCTCGTGTGGCTGCAGCTCCTGCTACTGCAGCTCCTGCGGGGATGAAGGCTGAGGCTGCAACCAGGGCCCCAGGGCTGCCCTTTGTCACCGATTCTGTTCATTACTTTTATGGACAGAATTTCTAAGCGCAGTCGAGGTGTTGAGGAGATCCAGTTCGGTGGCCTCAGGATTGGGTCTCTGCTATTTGCAGATGATGTGGTTCTGTTGGCTTCATCGAGCCGTGATCTACAACTCTCGCTGGAGCGATTCGCAGCTGGTTGTGAAGCGGCTGGGATGAGAATCAGCGCCTGCAAATCCGAGACCATGGTCCTCAGCCGGAAAAGGGTGGAGTGCCCTCTCTGGGTTGGGGGATGGGGTCCTTCCCCAAGTGGAGGAGTTTAAGGGGGAATTCCAATTCCTCCCTTAACCCTCAATCTCAACCCTCAATCTCAAAAATGCGCGCTCCCGCTAAGGGCAAGTGGTGTCCCAATTCTAAGGGACATCAAGTTGAGGGACGAGTTTGAGGGCTGTATCGCCCTCAAAATTGAGATTTTCCGACACCACCCTTGGAAGTAAGGGCTATCCAGAAGCTAGCTACAAACGTAAGTATCTTCGTATATCTTAAAGATATAAATGTTACAAAACCATTTTATTGTGTTTGTTTGAGATTTTTTTCGTAGATTTTCGTGAAGCCGACCCGGACCGCCGACAGGACCGGTCCGCCGTCCCGGGACCGTCGGCGGTCCGGGTCGGCTTCACGTTACTTGTATACCTTGTTGTGTAGCGACGGAGGACTGAATAATGTATCCTCTATTGTGTTATTTGCTAATATTATTTGGAGAATATACGGCGCTCTTTTCAATGTTATCCCTGTGTCATTTCAACAGCATTTCAGGGAATACAGAGACAACACGGGCTCTGATACATTTCAGTCTGATGACATAACTGCACTCGAGGGGTGTCCCATTTCTAAGTCACAAGATAACCCTTACACTTACTTTAGAGGGTTAAGACTGAGGGCCAAAAATTGAGGGTTAAGGGCGAGGGTTGAGATTGAGGGTTAAGAGAGGAATTGGAATTGGCCCTTTGTATCTCGGGATATTTTTCACGAGTGAGGGAAGGATGGAGCGGGAGAACGACAGACGGATCGGTGTGGCATCTGCAGTGATGCGGGTGCTGCGCCGGTGTAATGCCAAGAATTTGGAATCTTCTTAGCCGTAAGAGTTATTAATTTCTATGCACTGGTGAGGCAATCTATTCAGCTGTTAAGCATGGCACTGACAACGATGGAGGTGCAAAACGGAGATTTATTCTCCAAGGCTGCAGTCAAAATCACAGAGCTCTTCACACTATCAGGATTCTTCAGAAGAATGCCAAGATTAAAGGCGGGCAGTTCATCTCATACAATTCAGCATCAGTTGGAAAATTACAGCTACTCATAACCTTGTGCTCCGTCTAGACACAAACTCAGCAACTAGATAAGGACAACAATCCTGTGACCTAAAAGACAGCAGGTTTAGAGGGAAAAAGTCATGGCCCCCCGAGCCGTTAGGCTGAAGATGCATTTTTTGACTCTACAATCCCTACTTTTTGAATTTGCACCTCATATTTTCTTTGCTTACATTAAAGTTTATCTAGATCACAGCAGTAGAGCACGCGGTTCCCACCCCAAAGTGCACAGCCCACAATTGCAAGCTAAACAGGGAATAATGGTGCGCAGTCTACTCTATTCGATGTGACCCCCTAGATGGCCAAACACCCCTCCCCAGCTATGCATACGGGTTTGCAGCTCAGATTAGAATCAGTTGATTAATTGGCTAAGTGATTAATGAAATGATTAAATTTGGGGTTTGAATTTTGGATTATCACAATTTAGGTTGTCAGATTCTGACAATAAAGGGAACGGCAAAAGACCCCCTAGGACTATCTACTCTAGACTAGGCCAAAAACCCAGTGGGAAAAAAGGCCACACAACTATCTAAGCAAAGAACATTCAATTCTCAGAGGCACCCGCAGGTGCACCACCCCAGTTGATGTCGGGGAATGGATCAGGTCTCTGATCACGTAAGAAAGATGTTGTCATTGCTTTTAACATCATGTGGCGTATACACGGAATCACACATAAAAACAAAACAAAAAACAGAATCAAAATGACCAGGACTGGAGTAAATACTTTTAGAAGCACCCAGTGCCAGGGGCCGGAGGTCAGCCACGTCCATGGATCGAACCCCCCGGGCTCCGCTGAGTCCTTGTGACGCTGCGTCTGCAGCAACGAATTCAGGTGTGAAATGACGTGGGTCATGTTATCAGTAATATCGGGCACAAAGGTGCAGCAGCTGTCGCCTACGACATGACAGACACCGCCGTGGGCAGCTAGCATCATGTCTAAGACCATGCGATCCTCTAGCTCCACATTACGCAAGGCCTGGACCTCCGTAGTGACACCACTAAACCCCTCAGATATTAAGGCTGTAAGGTTTTCCAGATCATCAAGCTGGTGGGCCAAGTTTACGGTACCCCACCAAGGAAGTAACCCCCCTACAAATTTCGCTCCCACTGAAACGCGATTGACCGCTTCAAATCTTTCGGCACAGCGAGGGTGGAGTAGTAATGGGGATAATGAGCATGGTGATGAATCAACGAATCATAAATACCTACGTGTGGAGGGGGTTTGGCAAGATAACATGTTCCACACCAACCAGGAGGCAAAAGTTGATAAACATGTTTACCACAGACCCACACGTGCCGTCGCAAGCATCCAAATCCGTCCACGCTAGGGAACAGAACCTGAGGATTATCAGTAACACCCAGGTTACTAACCGGAGTGAGAAGCTCAGAGATATTTAAATATGACAGGTAAGGATGGAGACACCCCCCGCTATCGTCTCGACGTCGGGCTCCGCATGTGGCATTCCTAGTGAGACCACAAACGCTTTTCCCCAGAAGCCGCCCACGAGGAGAACAGGGTCGAGAGAAACAAACAGGAGCTTCATACAGGGTTGGGTTTGCGGTAAACAAAGATGCAAACACTTTCTGGTTCTGAGGTGGATCTGTGGCATTTGAAAACCGTATTATGAACCCAGAATAGTCAGGGATGGACACATTACACTTATTTAACAGGCTCGAGATGTTTGCTACCCTCAGATGACCCTCAGCGTCTCGAGTCGCATTCTTAATCCCCACGGTGAATGCCACTAACACCCCTAAGGTTTCCACTCCAGTGAGTGGGAAAGGCACGAGGGGAATTGCCCTCTTGCCTCAGCCACCTGAGGTAATGCCGAGCAAACATAACAGCTATTCGTCATCCCCAATCCATGAGCCGAGGCTACCATCGCCCGGTACCACCCGTTGCTATGGTAATCTAACCTTTTGGAGAGCATGTTGCAACTTATGAACGACCCGCTCACATCCCGAGCAGACCGCGACCGTGGCTGAGCAGGGTCCTGGTACATGAGAATGAAACCAAAAACACAGAAAAATAACACAAATGTAATCAACATCTGGAACATATTCAGCCCATGACCCCCTCCCTCCGTCGTGGCAGGACCGGAGGTCCCGTCGTCGTCTTCTCGAACAGCAGCCATGGGTGATGAATATGTGATGCAGCTGTCTTTATTCAGAACACAACAGTCTTGAATGTATTGTGTGTGTATGCGTTGGAACAGGAACTCTCTTTCAGTGGCTGGCGTGAATCCAGGTCGCCCGCTCCGCCATCTTAACAGCAGCGTGGGTCGTCAGCAGAACCTGGAACGGGCCGTTTCACCGCTTCGCCTTCCAATGCTTCCGACGTAGGTCTCGTACCAGGATCCAATCTCCCGGTTGTATTCTGTGCAGGGGTCCGCCGGCTGGTACAGGCTGGGCCACCTTCACCTGTGAGGTGATCTGTGTCAGTACAGAGTGCAAATTCTTGCAATACAACAACACAGAATTCTCACACAATTCAGCTGATGGAAGGATGCACTTATCTGGTGCGGCCAGTCCCATCGGTGACGGCCGGCCAAAGAGGATCTCGAACAGACTCAGGTTCACCCTCGATTGCACACGCATCCGCATGTACAGCAACACGACAGGTAAAACCTTCAGCCAGGACTACCCTGTCTCTGCACAACACTTTGCCAGTTTAGACTTCAAAGTACCATTTTCTCTCTCCACAGCACCCCCACTGGCGGGATGGTAGGCACAGTGCCTCCTGAGGTCAAACCCCAGGTACTGTCCTACCTGCGCCGGCGCTTCATTCATGAAGTGGGTGCCGTTGGCGCTGGAGATCCTAGATGGAATCCCCCAATGAGGCAGTATCTCCATCAGCAAAGCCTTTGCCACTGTGGAGCTGTCAGCCTTAGAAGAGGGGAACCTCCACCCATTTTGAAAACATGTCAACAACAACCAGACAATATTTCTTCCCCTCACAAGGAGAGAGCTCAATAAAATCTAGCATGATGTACTCAAACGGTCTGTCAGGCTGCGGATGAGCAGCCATCGGCATCTTCACTCCCCCTCCTGCGTTGTGGGCAGCACAGATCAGACAGGACCTGCAGTACTTCTGTGCATAAGAGGAAAAACCCCTCGTGAACCAGTACTTAGCCAAGGTTGACAGCATGACCCTCGGGGATGCGTGGTCCAGCCCGTGTGTTAGCCTAGCAAAGTGGGAGAAAAAATGTTTAGGCAAACACGGCCTTGAGTCACCTGCATGCCACACGCCATCAACCAGACCACAGCCGTCCCGCTGCCACAACCGTTTCTCGGCCGGGGAGGAGAAGGACTGCATCGCACGTAGGGATGCAAACACGTCGTCACCCTCTGAGGATGCCACTGCATGAAACGAGAGAATAGTTAACAGGAGAACGAGCAGCCACCTTCGCAACCGCGTCCGCACGGGCGTTGCCTGCAGAAATCAGATCAGGCCTGTTAACATGAGATGGACGCCTGCACACAGCAATGGAGGTGGGCAGGAGGATGGCCTCCAAGAGAGCATCCACCTTATCTGCATTCAGGACAGGCTTCCCATCCGACTTCAGAAATCGTCTACATTTCCAAATCTCCCCAAAATCATGACAGACCCCAAATCCATACCTGCTGTCTGTATAAATCGTGGCGCTCTTCCCCTTCGCCAATCTGCATGCTTCAGTCAAAGCCACCAGTTCAGCTGCTTGGGCCGAACAGTGATGTGGAAGCGAGCCAGATGCCAGAATCTCAAATGGGGACAAAGAACCGCAAATCCCACCCTGTTTCTTCCTTTACGCTCATCTCTGAACGCCGAGCCGTCCACGTACAGAATTAAGTCCGGATTCACCAGAGCTGTTTCCTGAAGATCAGGTCGCGGAGAGCAAATTCATTTATCACAGCCACACAGTCATGAGGCTTGCCGTCCTCTGGATCTGGCATGAGAGTGGCTGGATTTAAGACATCGTTTCACAGTTATGTTCTGCAAATCAGGGAGAACTGTTTGGTACTGAAGCCACCTAGCAGCAGACAAATGAGATGTTTTCTGCTCCAGCAGGATCATAGACACTGTGTGTGGTACCAAAAGTGTCAGATCAGTATAACCTACCAGATCACGTGAGGCATAGACGGCCTTCTCAGCTGCAGCCACAGCACGCAAACAGTGTGGGAGTCCTGCTGCAACCTGGTCTAGCTTACCAGAGAAATAAACCACAGGCCTCAACACGCCTCCATGATCCTGCAATAGAACAGATGTCATGAACCCCCCCCTCTCACTCACTGTTTGTGTGAAAGGACGCATGGGGTCCGGCAGGCCCAGGGCAGGTGCAGTCTGCAGGGCCTGTTTCAGTTTTTTGAAGGCCTCTTCCGCCTCAGGTGTCCAACTGACCTTATCGTGTGCAGCCAGCCCTCGTCCATGGATGAGGGAGGCCAAGGGAGCCTCAAGCTCTGCATAGCCTACGATAAACATCCGACAGTAAGAACACATGCCCAGAAAAGACATCACCTGTTTCTTTGTGAGGGGCCTGGGAACACGCTGGATGGCCTCCACCCGCTTCCGTGATAACGATCTGCCATCAGCTGAAATAGAATGACCCAAGAATTTTACCTGCTGCTTCACATACTGCAACTTAGACAGGCTGGCTTTGTGGCCCTCCTTCGCCAGGTGCTGAAGGAGGGCGACTGTGTCGGTCTCACACTGCCGCTGTGTGGGGCACGGCAACAACTCATCATCAGTGTACCTCAAAAAAAAAAAAAACAGGTGTAATTCCCGCTACCGCCTCCGCTTTTAATGGATACTGTTGCTTAAATCAGATTTTGGTGTGATCACAACCGGTTCCAGATTTTTAATTAGACCCACATCGTGTGGACCTTTTGCCCATAATGTCGTCGGGACGTTTTGGAGCGCAGGTATCTGGCCCATCTGGGCATCGGTCAGCAGGCAGAAGTCCATATCATCTTCCAGGTGAACACAGCATGACGCGTGGACACCTAGGATGAACGACATACGATATGCATTCCTGTCTGCACTGTAAAACACAGTCGGGTCAGGTGTCGCCTGCCAGTCACTCGCCCTCGCACAGTCAGTCACGAAGTCGCAGGTCAGTCACAGGTCAAAGCCCCATGAGAGGGCCACATGTGGGCGGAGACGCCTAAAACATTTGCATCCTCCTGCAGGCAAATCATAATGCACATCAGAACAATCACAAGCAGTGAACAACTCTTCCTGACTGTGAGTCAGGGCCACAGACAACTCACTGCAGTGTGTGGACCAGTATAAATGCTGTGTTGTCAGCTTCTCACTGGTCATACTCTCCCTGTACCATTTCTGCTCATAAGCAGCATCAGGTCCGAGGCACAAATGTGACGTGCAGTGGATTGAACTGCTCAGTCCCTGCAGGAATCAGAGACAGACAAAGTCATTTGAGGCAAATTTCACATAACTGGAAGTTAAGGTGTAGTACCTTTTTCCAGACACTGAGTGTCGACAGAAAACTTTAGGAAGTTCTTCACTGCCAAAAACCAAGGACAGAGGAAAAAATGTGATGTGACGTGTTATCAGTGTTTGTAGTTCTCTGTACCAGTACGTGTAGTCATTACGTGCCACCTGGCCCCACCCCCCGGCCACGGCAGAGTCCAGATGACGTCACTCCGCTGTGCCTCCGGTGCCTCTGGAAGGGTGGGTGACAGAAATCTCGGCCTTGCATAAAAGCAGGTCCTTAAAGAAGGCAAGACTGGTCTTCTCTGACCCGAGCCACCCCTTGGCATCTGAAATTAGGTTGCTCCCCTCCAGACGGAGATTTCAGATGCCAAAAATAAGAACGAACAGATTTTAAAAATCCTGGGTTCCGGTGGTTATTGGCCTTTTAAATAATGAATAGTTTTTTACCCCCCTTTTAAGACGTACTGCACTGTGGGCAACTAAGCTAACTTAATTTTATCTCTGTTTCTATTATTTTATTGCTTTTTAATTGTCTTGTTCTTATCAGTGTCGTGCATTTTATTGTTGTGATTATTGTTGTTGTCACTGTCTTGCTGCTAATGCACTGTTAATTGCCCCCTGGGGACAATAAAGTTCTCTTGACTTGCTGCCGGACCGCCGAACACTGCAGCACAATGTCTCACCACATTGCAGACGGACGTCAGAGAGCCCTCATCACGCGTCGGCCGACCGCAGTCACTGTTGGGGCTGAGAGACAGCGCTGAGCACAGACATAATCAGACATAGATCAGACACAGCTCCGCTCACCTCAGTTCAGCGCCGTACTCGTCTACGTGAGGCGCAACGTGAGCGCGCCCAGGCACAGCTGCTATCAGCCTCTGGAGCGTGCAGGAAGGAACTCTCTCCCCCGCACAGCTCCGGGCCTCCGAGACAGTTAACCGTTAACTCCTAAAAACTTCCCAGGGTGAAGCAGACGTGCAGTTATCATGTGTATATGCCGTACACATGCACAAGCGAAGAGTTAATGCGCTTCGCACATGCGCAAACGCCGTCACGGACCATCGAGAATGCGCAGCGACAACGAGCCCGCTTTAGGGAAATTAAAATCTTTAATCCACGTTCGCACACTCGTCTGCCAAGACCCTCCATACCATATCTCTCTCATATCATCAAACAGATATGCCACCGTCGCTTTCTGCGCTTTCAGAACCAGCCTCCTCTCTCTCTGCCTTGAATCAACCAGCCTCTCCCCCTCCCTGAACCAGCCTCTTCACCTCGCTGAACCAGCCCGTCCCATGTTGCCCAGCCGCTGCGTTCCTCACCAGAGGGGAACACTCTGGTTTAACACTTGTCCGCGTTCCCTTGACTGCGGGATCTCGTCTCGCCCCAAAATTCGGTCGTCACCGAATCGTGGCACTGCCTCCTAGGTGACCCCTAATCAGTCCAATCGATCTATAAAACCTCCAGGTCCCCCCTTTTAATTCACACTAACAAATTTCGCACACCATACCCGGGACCGGACGATTACGGCATCGGAGGCAGGGTCACCCCTCTGTCAGACACGGGTACAACCCTGTTTTGTGAGAAAATCTACCAAGGTCCGGAGTGGTCGGCTGTACAAAATGAAACACACACTCGCTTTTTTGCTAGAATAATATATGTGTATATTTATTCCCCACAGATAGCAAGCATTGCACATAAAACACACACAATTGCTCTTTTGCTAGAATAAATGTCTCAGTTTATTCCCCTCAAAATATAGAGCAAAACAGATCATTGACAGTTCATCAGGGCTAGGCCTTATAATCACTCACCTTGACACAAAAGGACTGGAGAGCCGGACAGTCCTGGGCAGAGTGGCCAAAAAATCCGGCTGGTCGTCGTGCACAAACCCGCAGCTGACTCTACCCGAACTTCCGGTTGTCTCTGTCTTTATAGCCTTTAGCAACATTCTAGCTTGCGTCCCCCCCCCCCCCCCCGCAAGCTCACACACTATAAGGGCCAATTCCAATTCCTCTCTTAACCCTCAATCTCACCCCTCGCCCTTAACCCTCAATTTTTGGCCCTCAATCTTAACCCTCGAAAGTAAGTGTGAGGGTTATCTTGTGACTTAGAAATGGGACACCCCTCGAGTGCAGTTACGTCATCAGACTGAAATGTATCAGAGCCGTGTTGTCTCTGTATTTCCTGAAATTACACAGGGATAACATTGAAAAGAGTGCTTTATATTATCTAAATAATATTGGCAAATAACACAATAGAGGATTCATTATTCAGTCCATCGTCGCTACACAACAGGGTATACAAGTAACGTGAAGCCGCCTGGGACCGCCGACGGGACCCGGGACCGCTGACGGGACCCGGACCGGACCGCTGACGGGACCGGGACGGCGGAACGGGACCACCGACGAGTACAAGTAACGTGAAGTCCGACCTGGACCGCTGAAGGGACCCGGACCGCTGACGGGACTTGGACCGCTGACGGGACCGGGACCGCCACGCAGGGGCGCCGCTAGGGATTTTGGGCCCCATGAAAAGAATCTTTACCGGGCCCCCCAACACAGCGGCGAAATTTGTTGATGCTATTTTTATCATCATTAGGGGCCTCTCTGGGCCCCCCTCAATCATGGGCCCCTATAATCCGTATCCTTTACCCCCCCTTTTCGGCGCCCCAGCCGCCACGGACAGCGGACCGGTCCCGTCGGCGGTCCGGGTCGGCTTCACGTTACTTTGTTGTGTAGCGACGGAGGACTGAATAATGTACCGGGACCACCGACGAGTACAACGTGAAGCCGACGGGACCGCCGGTCCAGCAGCAAACATCGTAAAGTAAAAAAATTAAAATGTTACGCAACAACGATGTCAATCCATGAAAAAAATCTCAAACAAACACAATAAAATGGTTTCGTAACATTTATATCTTTAAGATATATGAAGATACTTACGTTTGTAGCTAGCTTCTTGGTAGCCCTTACTTCCAAGGGTGGTGTCGGAAAATCTCAATTTTGAGGGCGATACAGCCCTCAAACTCGTCCCTCAACTTGATGTCCCTTAGAATCGGGACACAACTTGCCCTTAGCGGGAACACGCATTTTTGAGATTGAGGGTTGAGATTGAGGGTTAAGGGAGGAATTGGAATTCACCCTAAGTCTTGGCCTCTCGCCATGGAGCTCGCTCCCAGACCTGAGTGCAGCTCAGTGCCGTGTGAACGAGCAACATAGGGGGCGCATCTCTCTCTAGTTACATTTGTTGATAAATACTAAGCAGGTGCAGAGTTGATATGAAAGACTTGAATCAGGACATTCTCAGGACACAGAGTCTCCACCTCTGGCCTGGAAATGTCTTGATCCAAAAAGGTACATAATCAGCAGTAGTTGATAATAATCAGCAGTAATATAATTGATAATACATGAGCATAATTGATATGAAAAGTTGAATTCAGGGCATTCCAGGACACAAAAATATACTTTTCCCTTCAAACCCACACGGTGCACACCAGGCAGCCCGACCGCACGGCCAGTACCATCAGGGAACACTGGCGCTCAATCGGAATCCAGCACCAACAGCGACAGAATACTGATGTGCTCGCGACCCAATGGACCCAGAAAACAGGCAAGTGGCAGACAGACTACGGGCACAGAGCCAGAACCGCACAAGCCGAACCAAGCAGGGAACTCACAGCTAACACACAATTCCACCCCGCACCGTCGCAGGCCAGTGAACAAAAAAGGAAAAAAAAACACACTCACCAGAGCACAGGGGTCCGCCCAACTTCTGCCACAGTCCCCGATCAGCCGCCACGGAGCACCCCTTCACGAGGCCGGATTCCCAAGGCTAACGGAACTTGCGGCCAAAAGGAGCTACGCCTCCCCCGATCCAGGGCCGGCAGCGGAGGACCAGCAGACAAAGCGCAGAAAAACCACAAAAACAAACAAAAAGAGACCCAGGGACGCCACTGTAAACTAAGAATTTGGAAATCTTCTTAGTCGTAAGAATTATTAATTAATGTGCACTGGTGATGTAATCCATTCGACTGTTAACCAAAGCACTGACCATGACGGAGGTGCAAACGGAGGTTTATTTCTCCAAGGCTGCAGTCAAAATCAGAGAGCTCATCACAGAATGCAGGATTCTCAAGAATGGCAAAGACAAAAAGGTGGGCAGTTCATCTAATACAATTCAATATCAAATGGAAAATTACAGCAACCTGTAACCTTGTAAAACCTTGTGATCTGTCTAGACACAAACTCAGCGACTTGATAAAGACAACAACAATCCGGTGACCTAAAATGAAGCAGGTTTAGAGGCAAAGAGTAATGGCCTCAGAGCCGTTAAGCCTAAGGATGCATTTTTTTAACTTTACAAAATGCTCCGATTCCCACCAAATTTGCACTGCTATTCCAGGCTGAATAGAGGATCACACCACCCCATGCCTGACTCTTCGAACCTCCTCCTGAAGGAAGTAGGTCTAGCAGCATCAGAGGCAAATGAGCTTTATATCTCCTATATTAGGGTGATTAGAACATCCTACTGTGTGAGTTTGGTGTCAGAGTATCATCAGTAAGTAAAAAATCTTAAATCATCACAGAGCAGACAATGTCAATAGATTAATCAAACAAAACTTTATTTCATACATCTCTAATCCAACACAAAGTGAATGACAACCATTTGCATTGCCCATCCTCTATGCCTCACATTAAACAGTCTACATGAACTGTCACCGAGCCATAATTTTGACGTGTCAGTCCGTGTACTGTTGTGTCCGCAAACTGGTGAAATTTGTTTTCGGTTTTGTAGTGCAAGCGTACTGTATGCTTGCACTACAAAACTGAAATCAAATTTAATCAGTCTGTGGACACAAGAGTCCGCAGACTGACAACCTAATATTACACGCTCAGTGCCAGTTCATGTACAGTAACAAAACTGCACTGGGGAGCTATGTACTGTAGCTGGGGGGCTGAAATCTCACAGGTACCCTCTATCCCCTGGCAAAGCCTCAAGGCCGTCTGAGTACTTTTGGGACCAAGCTCCACGCACGACCTCGGGATGATGCTTTAGGCACATCTGAGACCCCCCAGGACATGTTTCCGAGGTCCAAACTTACATTGGAGACCTTTGAAATTTTTGTCTTTTTTCACCCTTTGGACTCTGTCTAAGGTCACAGTATACTACAATACACTATATTTTAAGACATTTCTGAAGATTTGTGTTTTTGGACCAAAAAAAAATGAGTTCACCTCCTTCCATACAGTACCAAGCAGTTTGCACTGTGTCCACGAACTGGCACCGAGCTGTAATTTTGACGTGCCAATCCGCGGACTGTTGTGTCCACGAACTGGTCAAATTTGTTTTCCGTTTTGGATTGCAAGTGTACAGTACACAAGTTAACTAGTTCACGGACACAACAGTCTGTGGACTGACACGCTATTATTACAGCTCAGTGCCAGTTCGTGTACAGGAACAAAACAGCCCCCCACCGCCCAAAAAAAAGTTGAACTGCAGCATCCCACAGGTACCCTCTATCACCCTGTAAAGGTACAAGGCCATCGGACTGCTTTTGGGACCAAGGTTCACCTATCACCAAATGATAATGCTGTATGCTGTGCTCAGACCCCCCAGTGTGTGTTTCTGAGGTCCAAAACCCCATTGGAGACCTATCAAATTTTTGTCTTTTTTTTACCTTTTGGACCCTGTCACAGTCACAGGCCCCCCCAGGGCTGTCTGACCCTCTATTTTGGGACCTTTCTGAAGATTTGTGTTTTTGGACCCAAATAACAAGTGTCACCACCTTCCATACAGTGGCAAACAGTTTTAGTGGTGTACACGAACTGACACTGAGCCGTAATTTTGATGTGTCTGTCCGCGTACTGTTGTGTCTGCGAACTGGTCAAATTTGTTTTCAGTACTGTACGCTTGCAATGCAAAACCGAAATCAAATTCAATCAGTCCGCGGACACAACAGTCTGTGGACTGAAACGCTATTATTACAGGTCAGTGCCAGTTCGTGTACAGGAACAAAACAGCCCCCACCACACAATACTCGGGCTGGGGCGCTAAAATTCGAACTGCCAACATCCCCCCTTCCCCCCGAGGTCTCGGGAGCCCCCGGGGGTGTCAGATCCTCGATTTCTTCCCATTTCGTCACATTTGACCAAAGTGAGGGAACCATTTTTGGCAATACAATGGCAAGCAGTAGGTCCATATTGCCTCTATTCTTTTCGTCCTTCCCTTCCATGCGGGGGATTTGGGGTGTGGTTGTGGTCCTGGCCACTGGGGCGTGTCCCTGCTTTTGGGGGGCCCTCCACAGGTGGGGCCTCACTGCGCCTGTGCATGGACCCAGGTGTGCCCCTGCTGGTGGGCTGGGTACCCGGTGTGGCCCCTGGGTGGGTCATGGGTGGGGGGAGTGTTGGCCTGCTGCGGGCAGGCACACAGTGGTGTGGGGGGGTGCTGTCCAGCCGTCCTGGCGCTGCCTTCTGGTGGGGGCTGCTTCCTCTCATTTGTCACCACTCTTGTGCTGAGGGGGGTGGCGGGCAGGGGGTGGCTGCTGTCTTGGCTCACCTGGGGGGGTCACATCCCCCCGGTTTCCCTCTCCCTCCCTCTCCCTGTCTTGCCTGTCTCCCCCTCCCGCTCTCTGTCGGCAGTTTGTGGGGGTGGGGGAGCTCGGGTGTCCTTGGGTTGCATGGGACGATGGCTACCAGGGCTGCATTTTCTGCGGTGTTGCTGGTGTGGGCTGGGGCCTGGTGGGTGTGGGGGCCGGGGTTGGCCTTCTGGTGTTGGGGGGTCCCAAGAGCCCCTGGCAGGCGGGCTGCAGCTCAGAGTTGGGCCCCACCTGCTTTCTGGCAACACTTTCCACTGAGGCAGCGGTAAGGACCTCCAGGAAGAGGCCAGGCAGGCGCTCGCTGTTGGGTCTATTCTTGAATAAACTATACCAAAGAGACGGAGACAATACCTTGTTCAGCTGTGCAAAGGGGAGAGACTTCGCAGAGGCTTGAGTTTGCTCAGTTTCTCAAACAAGTCTCTCCGCACAGCCTATTTTATTAATTCAATTTTATTTGTATAGCGTCTGTTAAAAAGTCATTTGTCTCTAGGCACTTTACAGAGACCCAGATCATGACCCCTGAGCAAATATCCTTAACTGAAATTACAATATTAAATCTAATCAAGAATAAAGGCAGGTAATAAACTCCCACAGAGGGAGAAAAAAATCTTTAAGCCAAACAGTGGCAAGAAAAAACTCCACTTTAAGAGGAAGAAACCTTGAGCAGGACCTGGATCAGATGGGGGGACCTTCCTGATGAAGACCAGCTGGATAAAGAAAGAAAAGAGGGGAGACAGGACAGAGAGAGGAGAGCACACAAATGACTAAATATAATGACCATATAAACATAAACATAAACAGATGGAGGCAGCAGCACTGGGATGAGATGGCCAGAGGACCAGGTCGCCGATCACCACACCAGTCAGCACCCCAAACACAAGTGGAGGAGAACCCCGGTATGGACAGAGGATGGAACTGCAACCCTTAAGCTTCACACAAGGAGTGGTTACATGGGTCACATGATAAGTATTCTGCTCAGCAACAAGATAACTATAGCATGACATCCTGTTTCAGGATGCACATGAATGTGTGGTTTAACACTTCTGCATTGTCCTAAGGAATACCAGTTGCTTCAGTGTTGAGTTCCTGGAACAGAAGTCTGAAATCAGAAACTCAGCCCTAACCACAAACCGGAGTTTGCGAATGCGAGTTGTCACGTAGTAAGCAGTTAACACAAAGAATAGCATGCAAAATGACAAGATTGATCTTGTTTCACTCTAACACTCGCGATCTGGGGTGACCACACAGGCTACCAGTCCTCGTGGGGTTCCTGTCTCTGTGGCCGGAGCGGCCGCCACTTTGTCATCTCCTGGCTTCTGCCCGACCCACTTGAACTTTTGCTCCTGGGCCTTGGGGCCTAAGGGGTGTACTACGAAGCAAGTTCGACACAGCCAGGCTTTCTTTGGGTGAGCTGGCTTAACAAATCTGAAACTCTCCATCAGAGATAACTGGTACCACGAACGGTGGTTATCAACTATCTTTGTGAACCGCGGCTTTCTGCTTTCTCTGCTCTGTGTGCGTTCACATAAAAGGGGGCGTTTGACGCGTCATTTGACGCCTCTTCCGGATCAAATGGATAGATGGCGGTCCCTATATTTCAGTCAGGAGGAACAGGTTTTAATAATGCAGGGCTATGAGGATTTCAAAGAAATCTTTACGGCCAAAGGCAATACTGTAGGTGCGAATAAAGCCAGAGAGGAGTGCTGGCAAAAAATTGCAGATCGTGTAAATTCGTAATGTGACAGTGTGAGGTCCTGTCACTGATCTCCAATTGATCACGTGTCCTGGCTACACGGGTAAGGGAATATCCCTTTCACTGACTGGCACGCATGCATGACTTTCACCTGGGAGTCTGGGGATCAAACCCCGCCCGGGCCCTCTGTAGTGTCCCTTGCCACAGTAAACTATATTTATTTAACCACTTAATGCACCTTAATTAATCTCCCTCCCTCTTTTAGAGCGCTTAAACTTTAAACTTAATGCAGCAGATTTAAACATTATGTAGGTCTGACTGTCCCATTATGAATGATAAATGAAAATCACTTTAGTTTTTTGCTTAATCTATGTAAAATTAATTTAAGATTTAATATTATCTGTGATACCAATATACGCTCACCGGCCACTTTAATAGGTACCCTATCACCCTGGGGAATCTATGAATTATATTACAACATTTCACATGAAATTCCACGTCACACTGATTATCAATATAATGGACTATTAATTTATGTTACCTGATTTAGTAAAACGCTTCTTTTATTTGAAGCGTGGGCAGATGGCCAGGGAATACTACAAACATATTCAGCAGTTCAGTAAGAGCAAGTACAACCTTTATTCCAGTATTCTGGCTCAGATTTTCTGCATCACCAACTGAATGCATGTAGGTTCCCGCGGCAAAGAAACGCAAAGAAACGCACACCGTTTGCGCTACTGTGAGCGCACGGCTGCGTTTGGTGGCGCTGCCAATATCTGGCTCTAGTAGATTACAAATGTAACGTATTCCCTCAGCTGGAAATCTCTAGCGTTCATAGAGAATATGGTCATGGGAAGCCAGCGGATCAGTCCGGTCTCTGAATACTCTCCCTCTATTGAACAATCCTGGCGCTAAAGTCAACAGGATTGGGTGAAAGTGAAAGGGCGGCGCTTTTTAGAGCCGATTTGAGCCTAAACTCTGCACATAACCTGCTCCGGACCAGGTTAAATTTGCAGAGTAAGTTACCATGGTGATCTAGCCAGGTTGAAAGAGAGCCACCTTCGTGGTACCGGAAATCCTGGTTTTAGACTCAACATACCTCGCTAACCCCCTAATCTCGCTTCGCGGTTGGTTTGTTTTTGTTTTTTTTCCTCTCTCCCTCTTTTTCTGTTTTTTTTTTTTTTAATTATTTTACCTCTGTTCAGGGCTGAGTGGAGTAAAATTAGCCACGTTCTGTTCATGTCATCCTCAAGAAAAGGGGAAATGAGGCAGAAATGCAATTAAAGGGTCCAACATAAATTTAGGATCATCAAAGACTTGGATGAAGACATCTGGTTGTCCTCATTGAAGTCTTGTGACCTGAGGGGTGTACTACGAAGCGAGATTAGAGGGTTAGCGAGGTATGTTGAGTCTAAACCAGGATTTCCAGAACCACGAAGGTGGCTCTCTTTAACTGGCTAGATCACCATGGTACTTACTCTGCAAACTTAACCGGTCCGGAGCGGTTA